>LZPO01076183.1:56263-68858 GCA_001675575.1 Neotoma lepida
CAGCCCCAGAGTCACACTATGTAAACCAGGCTGGTCTTGAACTCAAAGAGATCTACCTGCCTCCGCCTCCCAAGTGCTGGAATTGAAGTAATGAGACACCATAACCAACTTGTTACCCATTTTTAAAGTTTAGAAATCATTGGCTGATTTTCTTGCATTCATATTTCCTTGGGCTTTTAGATATTTTTCTACTTTAGAGTATTATTTGATGATGTTTCTCCCAAACTGCACACACACACACACACAAACACACAAACACACACACAAATATATATATATATATATATAATCACACATATATCTTTTGTCAATTTTATTTTTTTTGTGTGTATGTTTTACTTGTATGTGCATGTGTTTGCTATGTGTATGTATGTGTGATGTCTATTCATGTGTTATATGCACTTATTAGTATGCTATGTGCACGTGTGATTGCAAGTGTATTTGTGTGTACATATAGATTGAGAACAGACATCAATGTCAGATGTCTTTTCTTGATCTCTGTCCACTTTAATTTTGGGGTTAGAGACTTTCAAAGAACTTAAAGCTCATCCATTAATTTGTTGGCTAGACAATGAGTTATAGGTACAAGTTATCTCTGCCTCATGCTGAGGTTATAGAAGTACACCACATACCAGGTTTCATATGTAGGCTCTAGGAACCCCAACGCCAGTGTTCACACCTGCATGAGCGCACTTTGCCAGCTGAGCCATTTCCACAGCCCCTGAGTTATGTATCCCTAATGTCCATGAAATGCGGAATGGAAAATATGCTGGTAATAACAAACAGAGAACAGAGGAAATTCTTAACCATTTCAAACTGCAAGTTGAAATGTATGCTTCTATTTTTTCTTTCATCTCCCTTCCATGCATTTGTCTCCTCCCTCCCTCTCTTCCTTCCATCTTCTTCTTTGTAAGCTTATAGTCCACAATGGTTTTCTTCTTTTCTCATGTGCTCTACCTCTCCTCAAACACAAATGAAAAGAAGAATTCTAACTACAGCTAGTTTGATTATAAAAGTAATAGACTCCATAGGTATATAGATAGCCAGAGAGTGTCGAGATGAGGGATGAGTGAGCAAGATTCTTTCTTTCTTTTTTAATCTTCAACAGAATGCCTAGAAAAATCTTTCCAAATACAGTTTATGTGAGAGAGACATTCAACTTATTAAGGGATGTTTCAGAATAAACTATTTAACACCGTGTTCTTTACTTAGGAAATCACGATTAACTCCTTCAAGTTCCAAGAGTCCTATTGAGTAAACACCTGCTTTAGCCAGCAACCTAAGTAGTGAAAAGAACTTCAGATAAAGCATGGAAAAATTGTTGAAGAAAAAATATTCTTTTTTTTTTGTCAAAACTTCCTCCTTTTGTTTCTTCATTTAATTTGCTTTAAAGGTATTAATGTTTTGTTCTTCTTCTATCAGTTTGGAAGCAACCCATTAATAGGCAACAAGAGAGTAAGAGGAGAGTAAGAGTAAATTNGTTTTACGGGACACGATTGTTATTGGGTCAGGTTTCTTAGGTTCTCTGGTCTTTGTGACTACTTCATCTTTGCCATCCCTCTGTGCTGGCATTGCATGTGTCTAACCTAAGTTAAAGTAGGTAATGACTCTTTGAGTCATCGTACTAAAATATAATGTTCTGTTGTTTAATAAAACTGTGAACCACTTTAATTTAAAAATTGTGTTACATAGAAATATATTAAAATAATATATAGCTTTTAATAATGAAAATTATCTAGTTGCAAGCCTGGTTGCCCACCCTGATTATTATCCTCACATGCTGTAATTTATCAAATAAAACTTCAGTCAACTTTGAAATATTAAAAACCCAAAAAAACATTAGTATATATTACTTGAACTGGCAATATATCCAACAAAACATTTTTTTAAAAAATACAACTGTTGCTTTTTACATGGTTTGAAAGAAAGTTTATTTTAACATGCAAATTTAAAATGTGTCCAGTTTTAAAATGACAAAAAATAATAGATTTTCCCTGCACTTCCATCCCCACCATTATAAGTTGTATCTTTGCGACACAACTGTATTTCATTATTATAGCATGGGAATAAATGCATGAGCCAGTTATAGAAGTATGTTTTGCTCTTCAAACCTATTATTTGACCAATATTGATATTTTTAGCTCATTGTATTTTTGTTTTTATCTAGCACTCTTTATGAAAGTGTTCTGTTTATCAATGTGGTCCCTTATATGCTCATTTTATTCAATTAGCTATAATATATCACATCAACATTTATTTTTACACTTGGAAATGGTGANTAAATTTTTTTTCAAAATGTCTGTTTAAAAATGATCTTTTATCTGCCTGATCCTTTCTCCCTTGCCAATTTCTTGGAGGCATGTTTTTCCCCCTTGACTGTATAACTTAGTTGCCTGTGGAACACTCATCTGGAAACTGAATTTTGTTGAATCACAGCAACACACAGACAAACCTATTCACTGAGATAGACTAACAACAGATCAAAGAAACCATTCCACACAAAACCAGCTTGGTGAGCAATGAGTTCACTGGGTTTAGTTACAGGAGCACGGGTAAGAGGTTACTTGGAGTAGCATGAGTGGCTCTACGGTGGCTGCATCATCAAAAAGCTTCACTCTAGTGTGTGTGCTTACAAACCCGCATCCTTGAAATCCAAAGAACAGTCAGAATTCTACTCTACAACTCTTGTCCCTCCTAAAACCACATACAGCTAAGTCAGGATTACATGAGGTACATGAGACAGGAGGGAGTCAGTGACAAGACTCTCAGGTAAGGGACACCTGATAGCCTTCTAGAATTGATTTTTATGAAGCCATCTTTGAGTAATACCACCTGTTCTCATGGAAGAAGACAATGACCATGCACTTCCTGAAGGACAGGGTTCTGCTATGAAATCTGATATAGTTGAGATTATTTATTAGTGTTTGAGGAACGGGCCTGTGATCTTATCTAATAAAACATCCAAGAGATAATGGGTGTAAATTCATCAAAAGATCCACAGGTGACGTAAGCCAATCAGAATATTAGGTCAGGATTTGGAATGGAAATCAAATGAACTTTGTTTCTGTAGGACTGGTCCTTTGAACAAAATAGTAACTAATTGGTGAACTATGGCTGGCACCCTTCTTGTAAAAGATTTTCTTTTTTATTTTTTTGAGTTATGTGTATATATATGTTTGTAGGTGGNTGTGAAAGGGTGTGCGTGTGAGTACAATGCCTGCAGAGGTCAGAAGAGGGTTTGGATCCACAGAAGTTGGAGTTATCGTCGGTTGTGAGTCTTCTGACATGGGTGCTTGGAACAAAGCTCAGTTCCCCTGAGAGAACAGTGCTTACTCTTTACTGCTGGGACATCTCTCCAGTACCATGGGTCTTGAACACAGCGTACATCGTACTTGCTTTTGTAATATTTTGTCTCATAGTAGACACTTACCAAATGTTATCATCTTCTTGTAACATTTCTCATTTTTTCATGCTAGTAGGCAAGACATAGCAAGCGGAAGACTCTCTGTATGACCCTTGGCCTTTAATCATACAGATTCCCAACTTTTTTTTACAATAGTCCTTCAGTGATGTTTATTCCTATGAATTACAGCCTTGTCTTCCCACTTTAGTCTCTAGGGCTACTAAAACAGTTATTGTCCACTATTCCCCAGCATCCAAAATATTTCCACATTCTTGTTAGCTTGATTTTAGGCAAGCTCTCCTGATTTTCTGTGCTCTGACAGCAAAAGAGAAGAGCAAACACAAGCTTGAAGTCCACTTTAGGCTAACAACCTGGGATGGGAATGAATTCTTAATCTTCACCAGAAAACGTGCGGGGACTTATATAGAAAAACAGTTGGCCTTGTTCCCTGGACATGTTGAGATTTTGCATTATAAGTCATATAAGAATATGTGCAATTTATAAAAGCTGTATATAGACTATTGTGAGTAAAATATTCTACTATAGCTCATCCGTGAATTCCTATAAATTGCCATACCATATGTTGTTCAATCAATACCAAATCTTAAGAAATCAGTTTTTTTTTTCTTCTAGCCCTCCAAACTCATTTTTAAACTGGCTCACAAGACAAGTTCCTGCTGAAACTTATAATCAGAAACAGATTTTTACATATATTTATTTCTTTTTATTATTATCTGTAAAGTTATGATGTTATAATACCAGTTCCATCCTACCCAAAAATAGCATAAAAATTAGATAAAATTGCATTGCCCAAATATGACAACCCAGGGAAAATAACTTCTGAAAAAAATACTCTTTTNTCCATATTTCTCCTATACTACCCTTTTACATATATTTTCCTGAAAGTTTACATGGACTAAACAAATAATAAAAATCATATAGTTTCATTCAAAAAGTGGTATAAATAGGTTTGAAAGTAGTTGAAAATGTGCTAATCATGTATTTGGCTCAAAGTAGTTTATTTGTTAATTGTTTTATTTAAGGTACCTTGGTGGTTATATTCCTAAATTTTAGTATGTTTTACTGGCTAAATGTGAGCATAGGATACCATCTCTCCCTCACAACAGTGGATAACTTTCGGTGGTAGCCCACCTATAACTTAGGTTTAAAACAAGCTAATTTTTATTTTTACTTCCATTTTGCATCTACCTCTCTCCATATGCTCTAGGAAGAATTATCTATGCTTCAAACTTCAGGAGAGGGCATCCTGGGCTTAATGCAAATGTCCTAGGTGCAGGATTGGTGCAGAGTTCAGGAGTTAATTAAGTTGTGGGTCAAATATGGTGCAGGAAGACATTGATCGAACTTTGTAAGAAAAATTCAGTGGTAGATTTGAAAATATGTATATATAAAATTGAATTAGAACATGACTATATATATTATCTGTTAACCTGGAAGCAAAGAAATGGGGGTGTTAACATGTTTAAAGCTTTCACCAGAGAAGTACATTTGGGCTTTAAAGCATATAGTTAATGAAGAAAAGTAGCATAGAAGTCAGGAATATGCCAGTGTTCTGGTCTACACAATGATTTGGTAGCCTTTGTTTATAAGCAACACAATTTTCTCTTACTGATTCTGAAATCTTAATGTATCAAAGAAGTCTTCAAGGAATTCATTAAAAATGAACACGGTTTCCACACTCAAATACATTTATTTAATTGTTTTGGGGTGGAGCCAAGGCAGCTGCTTTGTAGCCCTATCCCCTAGNTCTGCAGCAGGAGCCTCAGCAACCCATTTCTGTAAATAATCTCTTTGGAGTAATGTAGATGTTAACTTATTTCAATCTACCTAAAGGATTCTAGAAGAATCCCTCACCAGATGCCTGCTTGCCTAAGGCTTGGCTGAACTGAAGCATTCCAGGGAGAGTTGAATTAACTTCCCCAGCCTTCCTAAGACACTAGGCAATTAACTGATCAACCAAAAGCCAATGAAGAGAAGAAACTAGGGAATGGTTTTCTCTGTCCTCCCTCTCCAATCTTAATCCAGTGATCTTGGCATAAATAAGTGTCCTTGTGTCCCAAGATGCTCCATCTTCATTTATCTGACAAACTTACTTATTTAAGGGAGAAAGTAGAAATCTAAAAGTCTGCCACTTGATGGAAAAAGGGAACAAAATATATTAGATGATGTGAATGCCAAGTGCAGAGATTACAAGAAGTACAAAGGTTGCTGCCACACATTGGGATTTGAAGTGGTGACTTAAAGTTAAATATTGAACCTCAGGGGTGAGATAGGTTAAAGTTTTACAAAACTGAGTGAAAACATGATGACAAATTCTGGTTAGAGAATTCTGTGAAAAAAAAATTAAGCAATTAGCAGTTAATCTTGAAATGTCTCTATTTGTATCTTTCCAAAGTAACATTTCCTTGTAAAAATAAATGTAGAAAACAAAAAAGAGAGCAGAATTAAAGAAAGGATAATTCATAGTCTTCTTATCCAGATACACAAGATAATTCCATGAGCAATTCCTAGGGATTGTTTCGTAATTATTAGCAGGAAACATTCTGGGATTAATATGAAAGTTATTTTGTATCTTAATATTTGAGCAAATATCTGTATCTCACCCATATTTTAGCTTATAGCTGAATGGATTTTTGTAAATGTCTTCAATAATAATTGTTTCTATAATCCCCTAATATTATTATATATTATTAATCCATCATGTATATTAGGGTACTATAGATATTTCAAATTTAAAGCATTATTATTAATAATAGTAAAACAAACATCAGATCATTTTTGAATGCTTGATATTCACCAAGCACTCTTTCTACTGTCCCTGTGTACATAATCTGATATAAAGTAATAGTTTATATGAAATAACATACAAAGATTTTATACTCGATATTATTATCAAATGAATTAAAAGATTTCATATTTGTAAAGAACAAGTCCTATAAAAAGGTAAAACTGTACTACTATGTAAAAGATGTGTGTTGTCACCCCCAAATTCTTCTTTAGTACTTAACATTACCGTGGGTTTGCAGTAGAAAAGGCAGGGGCCGAGCTTCAAAAATTTTATTCTTAAATCTGAAAAAAGAATTTCAATAATCAGACTTTTCAGCAGGTAGAAACTGTAGCCAGGTTCTGTCTGCCAAATTCTCTACTTTCTAGCTAGATATTATATTTAAGATGGAACAAAAAGAAGAAAAGAAAAATATGTTTCATGACTAACCTCAAAATTAACAAANTAGCTCATTGTATTTTTGTTTTTATCTAGCACTCTTTATGAAAGTGTTCTGTTTATCAATGTGGTCCCTTATATGCTCATTTTATTCAATTAGCTATAATATATCACATCAACATTTATTTTTACACTTGGAAATGGTGANTAAATTTTTTTTCAAAATGTCTGTTTAAAAATGATCTTTTATCTGCCTGATCCTTTCTCCCTTGCCAATTTCTTGGAGGCATGTTTTTCCCCCTTGACTGTATAACTTAGTTGCCTGTGGAACACTCATCTGGAAACTGAATTTTGTTGAATCACAGCAACACACAGACAAACCTATTCACTGAGATAGACTAACAACAGATCAAAGAAACCATTCCACACAAAACCAGCTTGGTGAGCAATGAGTTCACTGGGTTTAGTTACAGGAGCACGGGTAAGAGGTTACTTGGAGTAGCATGAGTGGCTCTACGGTGGCTGCATCATCAAAAAGCTTCACTCTAGTGTGTGTGCTTACAAACCCGCATCCTTGAAATCCAAAGAACAGTCAGAATTCTACTCTACAACTCTTGTCCCTCCTAAAACCACATACAGCTAAGTCAGGATTACATGAGGTACATGAGACAGGAGGGAGTCAGTGACAAGACTCTCAGGTAAGGGACACCTGATAGCCTTCTAGAATTGATTTTTATGAAGCCATCTTTGAGTAATACCACCTGTTCTCATGGAAGAAGACAATGACCATGCACTTCCTGAAGGACAGGGTTCTGCTATGAAATCTGATATAGTTGAGATTATTTATTAGTGTTTGAGGAACGGGCCTGTGATCTTATCTAATAAAACATCCAAGAGATAATGGGTGTAAATTCATCAAAAGATCCACAGGTGACGTAAGCCAATCAGAATATTAGGTCAGGATTTGGAATGGAAATCAAATGAACTTTGTTTCTGTAGGACTGGTCCTTTGAACAAAATAGTAACTAATTGGTGAACTATGGCTGGCACCCTTCTTGTAAAAGATTTTCTTTTTTATTTTTTTGAGTTATGTGTATATATATGTTTGTAGGTGGNTGTGAAAGGGTGTGCGTGTGAGTACAATGCCTGCAGAGGTCAGAAGAGGGTTTGGATCCACAGAAGTTGGAGTTATCGTCGGTTGTGAGTCTTCTGACATGGGTGCTTGGAACAAAGCTCAGTTCCCCTGAGAGAACAGTGCTTACTCTTTACTGCTGGGACATCTCTCCAGTACCATGGGTCTTGAACACAGCGTACATCGTACTTGCTTTTGTAATATTTTGTCTCATAGTAGACACTTACCAAATGTTATCATCTTCTTGTAACATTTCTCATTTTTTCATGCTAGTAGGCAAGACATAGCAAGCGGAAGACTCTCTGTATGACCCTTGGCCTTTAATCATACAGATTCCCAACTTTTTTTTACAATAGTCCTTCAGTGATGTTTATTCCTATGAATTACAGCCTTGTCTTCCCACTTTAGTCTCTAGGGCTACTAAAACAGTTATTGTCCACTATTCCCCAGCATCCAAAATATTTCCACATTCTTGTTAGCTTGATTTTAGGCAAGCTCTCCTGATTTTCTGTGCTCTGACAGCAAAAGAGAAGAGCAAACACAAGCTTGAAGTCCACTTTAGGCTAACAACCTGGGATGGGAATGAATTCTTAATCTTCACCAGAAAACGTGCGGGGACTTATATAGAAAAACAGTTGGCCTTGTTCCCTGGACATGTTGAGATTTTGCATTATAAGTCATATAAGAATATGTGCAATTTATAAAAGCTGTATATAGACTATTGTGAGTAAAATATTCTACTATAGCTCATCCGTGAATTCCTATAAATTGCCATACCATATGTTGTTCAATCAATACCAAATCTTAAGAAATCAGTTTTTTTTTTCTTCTAGCCCTCCAAACTCATTTTTAAACTGGCTCACAAGACAAGTTCCTGCTGAAACTTATAATCAGAAACAGATTTTTACATATATTTATTTCTTTTTATTATTATCTGTAAAGTTATGATGTTATAATACCAGTTCCATCCTACCCAAAAATAGCATAAAAATTAGATAAAATTGCATTGCCCAAATATGACAACCCAGGGAAAATAACTTCTGAAAAAAATACTCTTTTNTCCATATTTCTCCTATACTACCCTTTTACATATATTTTCCTGAAAGTTTACATGGACTAAACAAATAATAAAAATCATATAGTTTCATTCAAAAAGTGGTATAAATAGGTTTGAAAGTAGTTGAAAATGTGCTAATCATGTATTTGGCTCAAAGTAGTTTATTTGTTAATTGTTTTATTTAAGGTACCTTGGTGGTTATATTCCTAAATTTTAGTATGTTTTACTGGCTAAATGTGAGCATAGGATACCATCTCTCCCTCACAACAGTGGATAACTTTCGGTGGTAGCCCACCTATAACTTAGGTTTAAAACAAGCTAATTTTTATTTTTACTTCCATTTTGCATCTACCTCTCTCCATATGCTCTAGGAAGAATTATCTATGCTTCAAACTTCAGGAGAGGGCATCCTGGGCTTAATGCAAATGTCCTAGGTGCAGGATTGGTGCAGAGTTCAGGAGTTAATTAAGTTGTGGGTCAAATATGGTGCAGGAAGACATTGATCGAACTTTGTAAGAAAAATTCAGTGGTAGATTTGAAAATATGTATATATAAAATTGAATTAGAACATGACTATATATATTATCTGTTAACCTGGAAGCAAAGAAATGGGGGTGTTAACATGTTTAAAGCTTTCACCAGAGAAGTACATTTGGGCTTTAAAGCATATAGTTAATGAAGAAAAGTAGCATAGAAGTCAGGAATATGCCAGTGTTCTGGTCTACACAATGATTTGGTAGCCTTTGTTTATAAGCAACACAATTTTCTCTTACTGATTCTGAAATCTTAATGTATCAAAGAAGTCTTCAAGGAATTCATTAAAAATGAACACGGTTTCCACACTCAAATACATTTATTTAATTGTTTTGGGGTGGAGCCAAGGCAGCTGCTTTGTAGCCCTATCCCCTAGNTCTGCAGCAGGAGCCTCAGCAACCCATTTCTGTAAATAATCTCTTTGGAGTAATGTAGATGTTAACTTATTTCAATCTACCTAAAGGATTCTAGAAGAATCCCTCACCAGATGCCTGCTTGCCTAAGGCTTGGCTGAACTGAAGCATTCCAGGGAGAGTTGAATTAACTTCCCCAGCCTTCCTAAGACACTAGGCAATTAACTGATCAACCAAAAGCCAATGAAGAGAAGAAACTAGGGAATGGTTTTCTCTGTCCTCCCTCTCCAATCTTAATCCAGTGATCTTGGCATAAATAAGTGTCCTTGTGTCCCAAGATGCTCCATCTTCATTTATCTGACAAACTTACTTATTTAAGGGAGAAAGTAGAAATCTAAAAGTCTGCCACTTGATGGAAAAAGGGAACAAAATATATTAGATGATGTGAATGCCAAGTGCAGAGATTACAAGAAGTACAAAGGTTGCTGCCACACATTGGGATTTGAAGTGGTGACTTAAAGTTAAATATTGAACCTCAGGGGTGAGATAGGTTAAAGTTTTACAAAACTGAGTGAAAACATGATGACAAATTCTGGTTAGAGAATTCTGTGAAAAAAAAATTAAGCAATTAGCAGTTAATCTTGAAATGTCTCTATTTGTATCTTTCCAAAGTAACATTTCCTTGTAAAAATAAATGTAGAAAACAAAAAAGAGAGCAGAATTAAAGAAAGGATAATTCATAGTCTTCTTATCCAGATACACAAGATAATTCCATGAGCAATTCCTAGGGATTGTTTCGTAATTATTAGCAGGAAACATTCTGGGATTAATATGAAAGTTATTTTGTATCTTAATATTTGAGCAAATATCTGTATCTCACCCATATTTTAGCTTATAGCTGAATGGATTTTTGTAAATGTCTTCAATAATAATTGTTTCTATAATCCCCTAATATTATTATATATTATTAATCCATCATGTATATTAGGGTACTATAGATATTTCAAATTTAAAGCATTATTATTAATAATAGTAAAACAAACATCAGATCATTTTTGAATGCTTGATATTCACCAAGCACTCTTTCTACTGTCCCTGTGTACATAATCTGATATAAAGTAATAGTTTATATGAAATAACATACAAAGATTTTATACTCGATATTATTATCAAATGAATTAAAAGATTTCATATTTGTAAAGAACAAGTCCTATAAAAAGGTAAAACTGTACTACTATGTAAAAGATGTGTGTTGTCACCCCCAAATTCTTCTTTAGTACTTAACATTACCGTGGGTTTGCAGTAGAAAAGGCAGGGGCCGAGCTTCAAAAATTTTATTCTTAAATCTGAAAAAAGAATTTCAATAATCAGACTTTTCAGCAGGTAGAAACTGTAGCCAGGTTCTGTCTGCCAAATTCTCTACTTTCTAGCTAGATATTATATTTAAGATGGAACAAAAAGAAGAAAAGAAAAATATGTTTCATGACTAACCTCAAAATTAACAAANACAAAAAGAAGAAAATATGCAGTTCCCTTGAAACTTACTGTTTTCTTTTGAGCTACTGTACTTTTGAGAGTACAGTCAGGGGCCTCATGCCAAGCAACTTCTGTGTCTAAGCAGTTGAGGACTGGCAGTAGATGATGTGAGGCCACAACAAGTTCTACCTAAGAGGTCTAGGGATATATGAAGATGGATTCTACAGGGATTAACAAAAACATGCATTTGATCTTTGAAAATGGTGTCTTAGATTTCTTTCAGACCCCTGGTATGCTAGGACATAGTGTAGAGTCCGTAGACTTCTTTATAGATATATGGTCATGAATTGATAAATGCATAAGGAACAGGAGGAGGACCTTCAACAAATTCTGGACATTGAATCTCATCTTGGGGGTTAAAAAAAATATCTCCTTAAAAGCTAAGGTGAGGTAGGGTTAAATTTAACCAAGAAAATGCTTTAGTCTTCTCCCTCCCTCTTTCAAAGTGGAATGACCTTTGAATGAAATGATCTTCTTAACCAGAAGAAATTATAAGTGGAATGAGTTAGTATTTCATACTTTTCCTCCTTTAACTCTTTCTATAAAACCATAGATTGTTTTTAGATGGTGATTTCTACCTGCCCAAATAGTCCTAAAACCATCGCTAAGAAAATGCTTACATATATAAAATTGCTACCTTAGGTTTGATCAATTATAGAAGAAAACNTATATCCCCATGCCCCCTAAAAATGACATTTTCAACTACTTCACACAGAAAATGCCCCAGGGGGTTCTTGGAGATGCAGAGGTAAAAATTATCCATGTTCATTTTGCAAGGTTGTAGAAGCATAAGAGATNTATTACTTNACACTTTTCACTATTTTTTTTTTAAATTTATATGACCTTGTAATCATGAAATAATGCTCAGACAATTCCTCCTGGCCAATAGTAAGTACATGTATTGATTTTATGTGGGGGTGCATTAGGTTGAGACAGGCCTCTTGTAAGCCAGGCTACCTTGGACTCATTATCTAGCCACTTCTGATCCTTTTGTCTCTACCTTTCAAGTACTAAGATTACAATCCTACTGTGTCACCAATAGTCCAAATATTTGTGATGTAGACATCCCTGAGTATTCCTGTCAAAGAGTAAAAGATACAGAAGAACTACATATAAATTACTACAGTAAATGAATTCGAGTTACCTAGTGATAAAAGTGTAGAAAGTACGAATTGAGACTAAATTGAGTAATATATATTTTCTTTTATATCAGTAAGTATGTCAATAGAGAAAATTATTGATAGGAAATATTAATGAAATGTATCTTTAGATTTTTTTCTCTCAATGAATTCATGTATTAATTGGATGATTTTTCTTTAAAAAAAGTTGAGACTTTTACGGTTAGCAAAGAGCTTAGATAACATGTATTCCGTTGCTCCAAATCATCTTCTCTGGC
>LZPO01076183.1:77184-87346 GCA_001675575.1 Neotoma lepida
TCTCTGTGTAGCTTTGCGCCTTTCCTGGAACTCACTCGGTAGCCCAGGCTGGCCTTGAACTCACAGAGATCCACCTGCCTCCGCCTCCTGAGTGTTAAAGGCATGCGCCACCACCGCCCGGCTGGAAGGACTCTTTTAAATTGGCAAAATTAAATGTAAATGTGTGCACACCTCGAAGAATATTTTCCTTTAGGTTTGGATATTCAGGTTCATTAAACATAATTTAGCAAAGGGGATATAAAATTTATTTTTCTCTAATGATTTGAGATGCATGTAACTATAACAATAACTAATTTTAAAAGAGGAAATGAATTTGTGAGGGAATGTAAGGAGCATGGCCAGAATTGAAGTGCAGAGGGGTGGCTAAGATGAAAATATATTGTATTCATGCATGAAATTCTCTAAGAAAGCAAGAAAAAAAAGAGCATCATTTATTATTTGGCACACTTAGTCCAATTAGTGCTACCAAATCAAGTTTGTGCAAGGTAGTGTAACTGGGTGGTATATCAACACTCCATGATAGGTCCTATGCCCAAGTGTAGTTGTTCAACACAAAATAAATTCAACTTTTTCTGTGTGTGTAGGTTCTTTGTTTTGTTTTGTTTAGTCATTTTGTATCTTTCTGGTTTTGTTGACATTTTTGTTGTTGTTGTTTTTGAGACATGGTCTCACTANGTAATTCTGACTGTCCCTGAACTTACTCTGTAGACCAGGCTGGCCTATAACTAACAGAGATCTGCCTGCCTCTGCCTTCTGAGTGCTGGAATTAAAGGATCACTACTTAGGCCTTTTTTTGAGAGNTAGATAGATAGATAGATAGATAGATAGATAGATAGATANGAGAATGAGAACATGATGTTGGACGAACAGGGAGAATGGGAGGATCTTAGAATTATTGAGGAAGAGGAAAAACATGATCAGAATAAATTTTGTGAAAAAATTCAAATTTAAAAAGAGTAGTCATTGAAGTATAGTTAATATTTTTATTAATTAAACTTATTCATTTATTTTACATCATGACTGAACTTTCCCCTTCCTCATCTTCTCCCATTCCCTCCCCAACCTCCCTTCTGCCCCTCCATCCACTCCTCCTCTGTTTCTGTTCAGAAAGAGGAAAACAATTTAGATGTCCCTCAACTGAAGAATGGGTAAAGAAAATGTGGTACATTTATACAAAAGAATATTACTCAGCTACTAAAAACAATGACATCAGAAAATTTGAAGGCAAATGGATAGAACTAGAAAAATCATTCTGAGTGAGGTAACCCAGACCCAGAAAGACGAACATGGTATGTACTCACTAATAAGTGGATATTAGCTGTCAATAAAGGTGAACCAGGCTACAATNCACAGCCCCAGAGAGGCTAGGTAACAAGGAGAGTCCAAAGAGGGGTACATGGATTTCTCTGGGAAGGGGAAATAGAAAAGATCTCCTGGGTAAATTGGGGTGGGTGGGATGGGAACACGAGAGATTGGGATGGGAGCAAGATAGAGGGGGGCAGTATGAGAGATGTCTTGATTGGAGGGCATTTTGGGTCAAGTAGAAACCTGGTGCAAGGGAAACTACCACGTATCTACAAGTATGACACAAGCTAAGACTCCTAGTAAAAATGGATAGGTAGCCTGAACTGGCCATCTTCTGTGATCAGATTGGTGACTACCCTAATTGTTATCAGAGAGCCTTTGTCCAGTAACTGATGAAAGCAGGTACAGAGATCCACAGCCAAGCACTCAGATGAGCTCCTAGAATCCTATTGAGGAAAGGGAGGAAGGATTGTATAAGCCAGGGCTGGTCAAGGTCATTGCAGAGTAACTAACCTGGGCTCATAAGAGCTCACAGACACTGGCTAAGGAGCCGGCATGGGACTGACCTAGGGCCTCCGCATAGGTGTGAGAGCTTATAGCTTGGCCTACTTGTAGGACTCCTAACAGTAGGAGCAGGGCCTGTCCATGATGCTTTGGCAGGCTTTTGGGACCTACTCCTCATATTGCATTGCCTTACCAAGCCTTAATATAAGGGGAGGAGCTTAGTCCTACTGCAACTTGATGTGTCATGCTTTGTAGCTGATATCAATACATCAGTATTTTTCCATTAATTGTCATCATTAGACCATAGTAGTATGATATAAAAACAAGAGAAAACAATTTATATTGTTTGTGCTAACTCTATACTATCCTCAAAACTTTAAAATAAATTAAACACTCTTCTGGAATAGTAGGTATACTNAAAATGTTGTTGGAAACTTCTNCTTGACTATGGTATATGGTTAAGTGCTGTTCCAGTAAATTATCCACAGCTAAGAAGCAGCCTTAATTAAGCTCTCATCCTAGACTTGATAGCACACCTTGGTCTACCTTCTCATTGTAAAATAATGAATGAGTTTGCTCTCTATGGCAGCAGGTTTTCAAGTTCACAGGGCTCTAACAGAAATCTATTAAAGATAAAAAGAAGCTTAAATCACCTATATTACTACTTCTTGCTTTTGTTTATACACAGGAAAGAGTATTCAGAATGGACCTCATCGCACTAATCCTTAAATAATTACGGTTCATCTATTGGATGCTAGAAACACCTCATGGAATGTGACTTTGTTCTGCTGCCTTGTCTAATCTGATTCAATTACTATAGTTTCCTCTCCCAGAGGTTTCACACTCAGATATTGAGCTCTGTATGGGAAGGAAAACTTGAGAGGGGTGGTGTTCAGATTCAATAGAAGTAAATCAAACATTAGGAAAAAAAATACATACTTCATCCTTTCCCAAATAGCAGTCCATCAATAAACATGAGAAACAGCTTGTAATGCACAAAGCTTCTAGCACCTCTGCTGATAAGGGCAGATTGGTCTGGCTGAAGAAATGCCGGAGATGGGAATAGTTCAGTGCCTTGGACCAATTTGAATGAATGGAAATCACAAAAGTCCCTGAAGCTGGAGAAAATGAAGCTCTGAAGCTGGTGAAACTTGTCATCTGTGCACAGAAAGTGACAGAGATGTTACAGAGTCCCAGTACAAAGTGAACTCCTTCAATCACCGGTAAAGAGTTCCCTTGTCAATTAGGACTTGCACAGAAAGGCCACAGTAACTGAGGGAGGCTTCCTTCCTCCCCTTGCCAAGAACAGCCACCTGCCCAGAATTAAAACTTTGATTTCAAAAGAGAATGAAATATCAGAGTTCAGAGATTGCTTGATGGAAACTCCATAAAAGAAATTGCGATGCAAAAGAACAGGGAGGTGAAACACCTGTTATTGCACATGCAAGGGTAGGTTTGAGGTTGTGTGATCTTGAGATGAAAAGGACAAAGATCTTAATTAGTCATTCAGCTTTTTTGCCAGAAGTAAATGCTATACTAAAATAAAAGGGGATTGTTAATTTGCTTGTGTGCCCAGTTTCTGACCCTTTGTGATATTTTTCTGTGAATCACGACTTTCATCTCAAAATCATCCTCATCACTCTCTTAAACTGCCTACAATTTTTATAATTCAAAAAATGGAATATTGAAACATGGGCATGCATGAGAAATGAATTTATAAGCAATAACCTTTAAATGGAAATTAATGTCATTTTCAATTTATTGTCTGTAGTGGAAAGTGGAGAAACCAGTATTCAGCAGAATCTACCCTATCATGGAGATTGTTATCTTCTCAGTAATTGGCAAATTTTCATAGATGCTTTCAAAATAGCTAACTATTCTGATATAAACACTACTAGATGGAAAACATTAGCCCTTTCAATTCAGTAAGCCTAATTCTTTTCTCTGACTTTGGGATGCAATGTTAAACAGATAATCAGGAACTGAGAGGCAGCATAGCACAGATGAACAATTCCTATTTTAAGAAGCAGAGAAAGCCAAGGTATGACTGCTCCTTTTCCTTCTGTTCTACCTTCCATATCTCAAGGTCCTTTTAACCTCAACTATCCATACAATCATACAATGGGACAACAATGGTTCCTAACCTAGATAATGNGTGTTAAATAATTGCCTGAAAATCTATCATTTACAAAGTCAATCTGATTATTATGATTATGATACAGGAGAAAACCATGTTTACTCCATGCATGATTATCTCAGGTAAGTAGAAAGCTAAGCATCATAAAAACTTAAATGTAGAATGCAGTTAGGGACATAAATGAAAAGAGAATGTTGCTCATTAATCTATCTTTTTCTTTTATTATTTATTATTTTTGAGGCTAGTTTTTTTCAGGTAGCTGGTATGGGATATGAAATTCTGCTGCCTCAGCTCCCAAGTGCCTGGATTAAAAACACCACCACCATGGATGGCTGTTTTTCCTTTACTTTCACATGTTGGCCGTTCCTCTCATAGGTTAGGCACTGCTCTTGATGCTGAGAATAGGATAACTAGGGAAAAAGGTGAACAAATTTTCTCAGTCCATGAAGCTCATATNATGTAGGGACATACTTTGTCCATTGAGCTCACATGATAGGGACACACTATGTTCCCAAGCTCTCAACCTCTTTTACATGTGCAGACTATGACATTACTATTCTCTTGGTTTTCCAATTAATGTTCTTCCATAGTATTTAAAGATATCAATAATCATGCTTAAAGAACATTTGCTTTGTTATCATAAAATGAGGGGTGTAAAGATTGACAAAGGGCTTTGGGAGATGGCAAGGCATTTTAATGGCTATTTTATAGATTTCTAACTTTTTAAACATTAAAGATGTCCACTTCAAAGGATTCGCATCAAAACCCCAGTACTACTATGACTATGAAATTCAAATAGTTGAATGGGTGGAAGCCACAGTGAACAGTTCGTACATTATTGCAAAGATTTCCCTAACTCCTACCTGAAAAGAAAATCACATTGCAAAGGTGTTCAGTATGGTCATGTCTGAATTCTTCTACTACTACAAAGCCACTAAAGGGGCAATGTTTTCCTTCAAGGAATCAAACACAGATATGGAGGGATCAGAGCACCACAAAACAATTTTCAAAGGAGGAGAAGTCTTTCCATTTGTTTGTGAATAGCTTCTTTTTAAAAAGGATTAAGGGATCTTCTTAATCCTGAGAGCACTGACACTGATCCTGGCATTTAACCATGAGGTGCTGTCTGAATTTATTTATCAGAGTTAAAATGATATTTTTAACATTTAACCAACAAAGACAAAGGTGAGCACTAAGTGATAATTTTTTATAAAAAATAAACTTCTAGTGCTGTGAACTTAGTTCTTATAAAATGTTCAGTGCCTGATAGTTCTGAATTGCTGTATGCCATTGCTTAAAGTACAATGGATACCTACTTGTCTGGGAGGTGAGAATTAAGAAATATAGAAGTATTAAGTGTATTCATGTGCAGATAAAGTGACCTGCTCTGTGGAAAGCNTGGATATCAGTGCCATAGATTTTAAAAGTAAACCCATGGAAAAAGAAATAGAATATATAATTATGGAGGGACAAGGGTAGAGTGTAGTAGGATAATTAAATTAGAAGGGAGATGGAAGGCCATAATGAAGGAAATACAGAGAGGTACAGCTAACATTAAGTACCATTTGAGGAGTCAGATGGAAGCCAACTACAGTAGAAATTTCTTAACATATACACACATACTAAAGAATCTGAATGTAGTCATCAGATAATGGAGAGACAAAGCCCCAACTAGATACCTTTTCCTACCAAGTGAAAGCTCTAGTCAAGGAAGTGGGTGACATCTAATTGAATTGTTGGCCAAAGAGGCCTAATAGAAACAACCAAGCAACTCAGGCAATTGTCAAGGCTGTCGGTCCCTCTCAACAAGTTCATGGTAAGCTGATATTGCTGAAGACAACACTTACATATCTTATTGAACATGAAGAATTTGAAGTGATCTCTACCTGGAGGCTGAACTCTTACTAACTAGTGTTGCTGGTACTGGAAGGTACTCTGCACACTACCAGAGGAGAAGGGTAAACATCAAGCCAGCTCCAAACCCTCCTATCTACAAAATTGATCTGCCTACAATATACAGTGATATAATAGTGGCACAATCATTGTTGGAGTAACCAACCACTATCTGAATATATTTAAGGCACACTCCATGAGATGGAACCCATGCCTGACAGTGCTCAGGGTGGCCAAATATATGAGACTATATAGGTCATGGATATAGGACTAACCAAATACTACNACTCTCCTAGAGGAACACATTTATAAAATGAATCTTTAACATCCTCCTACAGTACCCATATAGCAGTGTACCACTTAGCCAATATCAGTGAAACTTCCTTCTGCAATAGACGAGAGTTATGGACAAATGGACAATGTGCAGAGAGTAAGTAAGAGACCTTGGAACAGTAAGTCATAGTTGGAGTGGTTCCATCAAATATCACCCTTGAGGGTTCAGGGAACCCTGCTGAAGAGGAGTCAGTGGGATGGAGAACACCAAGGAAACAGGCCTTCTAGATGCAATATGACTGTTGCACATATAAACTCACAGACCCTATGGAACATGTTTAGGGATTGCCCAAGTCTAAGCCATTTGGAGAAGTAGCCACAGACCCTAATCCCTAACCAAGAAGCTATCTCAAACTGACAACAGCTTGCAAAGGAAAAAAAAAANCTATGTTCTCTAATGGTGTCTCAATGGGCATTCAGACCACAAATAAGGACAGGCCCCACCTCAACAGTAGATGGCCAAAGCAAAATGAACTCAATGGTCTTTTTGGAATTTGTTATCTTACTGTTCTTGTGCTTGTATAATATGGTTTTGGATTTTGTTCTTTTATTGGGTTTGTGGGGATTTTTTTAGTATGTGTGTGCATGTTTCTTGTGCTAACACATCACTTCTTAAATTCTTTTTTGCCTGCTTTTTTTTCTCGAGAGAGAGAGAAAGAAGTCACAGAGTTGGATTGGTGGGAAGATGAGGAGAATCTCGGGGAGATGCAGGAAGGAAAACTAAAATCAGAATCTATTATCTGAATGTTCAATTTAAAAATAAAAATAAATTGTCATAGATTTGAAATATATAGAAACAAACACCATTCATAGTAAAAGGTTAGACATAGGGCTGTATGGTACAATTTATAGGATATCTACCAAAGAGTTATAGTTAATATAACATTTGAAGGATTAGAATCAGTCCCCTTAAATCAAATGTAAGGGCAAGTATTTCAGTATAATTTTTAGCATAAAAAGTTAATTCATTTTTAATATATCTTTCAACAATGTACCTATGAATTAATGTACCCAAATAAAGAATTACACAATGGATATGTATCTCATATATATGTATGTATGTATGTATGTATATATCATACACACACATACATACAGTTTTTTTACTAAAAACCATACAGTGGCAATGTTTTTAATATTAATCTGTTAATACATGACTATTTCTTGGGCTGGAGATATGGCTCAGCCATTAAAGGCCAGGCTCACAACCNAGAGTCAAGACTATAACAATTTTCTAAGGATACCAGATATACTTAAAATTTGATAGTGTTAAAGGGGTTAAAAAAAAACAAAGTCAAATTNTATAAGTAATATAAACTTTGCCCACAGGATTTTCATTATTATTCTAATTTGGAGATAATCAAATGATCTCCTGCGGAGAAGACTTATATTTTTAACACATTTATAGGTAATGTTTATAGGGAGAAATGGGTCACAATAAATGCATAAATATTAATTTTTAATATTAAACTTTCACATAGACTTCCTGCCTTTATGCCACATTGAATACTTTTCTCAACTGTTTTCCAAACTCCTTTCCTCTAACTGGATTTCATCAGGTCTTTTATTGAAGATTACAGGCTATTGTTTAATTACATCCTTACCATTTTTCTATAACTTTTGTTTATTTGAGACAAAGGTATGAGCTGCTAATACTTATATTCATCACACTTATCTAAAGTGTCTGTTTTTACCAGAGTGTGTGTCAAAATATATTTTTTATTAAAATGAATATACTTCTGGACATAAATGTCATTTCTGTGGGGATTAAGTATGAAATTCTGTGTATTTCTAACAAATGAGAGCCATAACCAAATAATTTTAGATAAAAAATACTTTTCTCAATAGGTTAAAATATATACCACTAATGTGCATATTTATCTCCTCATATTTTACAAGCACACACACATTCATATTTACCAAACACAGTAGCAAACATTCATGTACATCTACATGTGTATTTAGCCATCTATGTGGATACCCAGGCAATCTTATTTGACTCACATTAATATAAATATATTCAAAGTCATGTCACTCCTGATTATTCCAAGCCTCCTCCTGTCAATCAGGGAACCTCTCCTCATAGTCCCACCACTCCATCCTCTCTGCTCCCCTGCCCCTATGCTTCGTCCTTCTGTCTGCCTTTTAAGCTAACACTCATCCAAACCTTCTTTCAAATGTTTACTAAAGCTACCATTAGACCGTTTTTCCTCCCTAGTGTTAAATCAACACTTCCCACTACATCTCTGGTTTTTGACTGCTGAGTTTAACACTGGGAGAAGGTGAGGATTTCTGTGTCTGCCAATTGGCACTGCTTGGGGGCAAATCTGGCATGAGAACAATTGTACATTTAAAGGCAGTGCCACCAGGTCTCTGTTCACTGGGCTCTTTTCAGTGACTTTTGTTCTTCTGAGACTTAATATGACTCTCACAAAGGCTCAGACAATGAGAATCTACCGGGAATTTTCTGTTTTATATGAAATGGAATGCATTATCTGGCTAGGACACAACTGTAAGTTTGGATTGAATATGACAAGGATAGACTTACTCTTCCATGTGCCTGAGTTCTAAACTGTAGCTATATATGCACAAGAATTGAATATTATCTGTACAAGAGTGNATTACAAAATTTAAGCAGTAAGTTGACAATTGAAGTTTGTGGTAATCGGATAATATGCTTCTGAATAAAGTATCATTCTGAGATTTGTCCTCTGAGAAGTAGATAACAGGTCACTGCACAATATTCCTTCCCATTACAAAATTCAGAAATAAAATAAATAATTTATAACAATATTTTAAAATATATTATGCTACCAAAAGCAAAGACTTGATGCATCAAACGTTCAGCAGATGATATAGTTCCTGCCAGCAAGGCTGATGACTGCTATCGACTTCTGCTAATTCTAGTCATAGGCTCAAGATTTGGTCTGTGCTGTGCACAGCAATTGACCCGAGAGGAAAGAAAGCCAGCTAAATGGTGACAGCCTGTTAGGCTGGCATGACAGAGTAGAATTGAGAAAAATCNTCAAAACAGGGACACTGATGTCTAAAAGAAAATTGCTGTGTTCTGAGGTAACATAGCTAGGAATCTTTTTCAGAAGTAGTTAAAAAGCATACAGAATTCTTAACCAACAAAATCTTTCTAGAAAAAGAAAGTATGCCCCACCTATAGACTCCCCAAGATGCCAAAATCTTACAACCATTTGGCTGAAAATCCAGGACTTTGAACCAGACTCTCTAAAAAGAACTGAATCACATCACATCTTTCAGAGAAGAAGAAACAAAGAAGTGTTAGCTTGTCAATGAAGAGTTCACAAGACACATGTTTGAAGAATTATCAGCACGCTGATCACATATTGAGGCTTATTAAGGCTGTTATGCACTGATGGTGCTCTGGTCTCTATAACCACTTCGAAGCCCCNGCTCACACTATTTGTGGAGGGTAGCTATACCTACAGGAGAAAAGCACTTGCAGTTTTCATGGCTCTTTCACATAATCNCCAAAATGGATGCAAGAAAAATCACAAGATGTACAAAAAATGATTTAAAATATAACCAATTTTTTAGGTATATTTTTAAATTTTGGGATATTTCTGTTTTTAAATTATTTTTTTGTTTTTTTAAAGATTCCCCTCTTCTCCCTCCTCCCACCCTCCAGCCTTCCCTCCCAACCCACCCCCCACTCCCCACTCCAAGGCAAGGTCTCTCACGGGGAGTCAGCAGAGCCTGGCACACTGAGTTGAGGAAGGTCCAAGCACCTCCTCCCTGCACCAAGGCTGTGCAGAGTGTCTCACCATGGGCATTGGGCTCCAAAAGCCCGTTCAGCACCAGGGACGGGTCCCAACCCCACTGCCTGTCGGGGAGTCCCCCAAACAGTCCAAGCTAAACATCTGTCTCGCTTATCCAGAGGGCCCAGACCAGTACCATGGGGGCTCCTCAGCTATTGGTCCACAGTTCATGTGTCTCCACTAGTTTGGCTGGACGTCTTTG
>LZPO01076184.1:31662-44552 GCA_001675575.1 Neotoma lepida
TTGTTTGTGCTCTAACAAATAAAGCTTGCCTGGAGAACAGAGTGCGGAAGTAGCCACTAGTTGACCATAGAGGCCAGGCAGTGGTGGCACACACCTTTAATCCTAGCACTAGGGAGATGGAGACAGGAAGTGATATGGCTGGGCAGAGAGAGGAATATAAGGAGGGAGNAGAAAGGAGCTTAACACTTTTAGATCTGAGGATTCAGTAGAGGTAAAAAGTCTGTCTACTGGCTGGATCCTTTACTTCTCTGATCTTTTAACATTTACACCAATATCTGACTCCGTGTTTTTATAAGACAAATTAGAATTCATGCTACAGATGTGCAAACAGATTGAGGTCCATAAAAAGGCAGAGAGCACGTTTGGAAAGGAGCAAGACTGAATAAGGGAAATGTTCACGGAGATAATCTGCAGATCTAGTAACTATGTTATTCTACTTCTTAGTTATTTTGCCTCCATTTACGCCACCTGATAAGTTATCTCTATAAAATATGGGCATAAATGATGGCATCACTTTCCTTCAAGAGCCACTAAGAATCAAAACGACATCTCTTCAAGCTCATCCTTTCTGCTATCTGCGTGTAAGAAGCTGAAGATCCAAGGTAGAGTCACCATGGTTCCTGCACCTTTGTCAGCCCAGGAATGCCTTGGCCTGCATTAAAGAGTAACTAGCTAAAAAATACCACTGTTTACTTTAAAACACTGAAGTGTAGTCTCAATTCCTACTTATGAACTACTGAGACAATGCCCCCACCCTGCCAAAAATATATATAGCATTAGCTTTAGCCTCCTGTCACTTAAAGTAAGAATCCTATCCTGTGCATCAACATAATTAATGGTGTCATCCAGTAAATCTCTGAAGGATTTGGGGACATCAATATTTGTTTAGGAAATCCATTGTAGATATTATCCTGAAGAAGTATATCTGCTTTATTACCATAGTATGACAAAGTAGACTTTTTTGCATTTTGGTAAATTTTTTTAATCCTTAATGCATGACAAATTCCCATGGCAATGAAAGCAAGACTCCTTCCCTTGCCCCAGCTGTCATACTGGCCTTTGAAAATATTTTTGTAATTTTTATTATGTTATCAGCCTGTGCTATAAGTGCATTTGATGTGAGAAATTGTGAGATCANGGCAAAATTATAATAAAACTCAGACCAACATACCATTTTCAAATAGTTTATGACATTCATGTCTTTTACATGATAGAAGCCAGTAATTAAAACTATAATTTTTCTTCTCCTCCTCCTNCCCTTCTCCCAGAGTTTTGCTTCGTCTTTTTAGTCTTTTCTTGTGTTTGTTTTGTCTCAGCAACGAGAACCCTAACTAAGACAGACAGGAATGATGTGTTGCTTATTTTCACATGTAGAATTTAGATAAAAATAAACTTGAAAGTGGTAGTGAGACTACTAGGGAAGAGGATGAAAGCAGGTGATAAGATGTGGTAATGGAGGTGGTGATATTCAAAATACGTCATGAACATGCTTGAACATATTATACACTAATAAAGGAATGCTGAGAGCCTTGATTTCTTCTCCATTTAAACTTTACTTTTCTGATGCATGGAGCTTGACAGAATCCTCACTGTAATTAAACTATTCTACTTTAGGCATTATATTTCAATATCCCCAATCAAAAAGAACCCTGTGGAACCTACTTAATTATTTTATCAATAACCAATTTTCATGGTACTTAATTCTATTTATGAGTAATAGGAAAACTGATTTGCAATAATTTACAATTCTCTCATCCAAAGGAACATAGATATAATATATTAAAAATATAGTTTCATTGGTCAAGTTAAATTAAGTCAGTTGAAAATATATTTATTTACAATAAGATTTTATCTAAAATGTTAAAAGCTCTCCCATAGGTCAGTAGAGTTTTCTACCCAGCATCTTGATTTAAGGACAAATAGTTAATATTACAGAGAAAGTATGTTAATTATCTTTGTCTGTAATCATCTTATATTTCTTCAACTTCTAAGTATGCTTCTTTATGACTATTCCAATTGTCCTAGAATATCTTGTGCTCTCTAGATACTAAAATATTAATTTTTACTATTTTTTTCATGTAAGACTAAAATATTTTGGTTTCTATGTATTAATTGAATAAGATTAGACAAAAACTAAAAAAGATGTGAGAAAGAAGGCGAATTCATCTAAAGTGTACATGAAACTTTA
Organism: Neotoma lepida; assembly: GCA_001675575.1. Lineage (NCBI taxonomy): Eukaryota > Metazoa > Chordata > Mammalia > Rodentia > Cricetidae > Neotoma > Neotoma lepida. Next base: position 33,851 of record LZPO01076184.1, read on the forward strand.
ATGGCAATCTCATTAGTTTTTAAGCTAACTAAAATATATATTTTAAAATTAGAATTTAAATAGAAGTATTCCATACTAGTGAACAAATGCTGCTCCCAGAACACATGGGTTGCTAAATGAAAATCTTAGTGCCAGGTAGGCCTTATCTACCTACAAGTTATTAGTCAGAGATCTCAGAGGCACTGAAAACAATGCAGTCTATTTTGATTGTTCTTGGTCTCTGACCATAACTATGTGATAACACTTCATTGCTGAAGACACCACACATTTTGGATCCATGACGCAGAAATGTCANTGTTGAACTGACAGAGAAACTCTCCCTGCTGGCTAGTTTCCATAGTGCTGGAAGGTACTATTTAAGCTGCCAAGAGAGAAAGGCATCAATGTTTTTATTCAGTGATGGACCCTGAGTGTTTACAATACCGACCTGNCAGGTAGGATGTNCCCACTGGTGCAACAGTGGCAAGACTGTTTATGGGGATAGCTAATTGCTTTCTTGATTGGATTTCAGTTCTATTCCACAAGAGATATTTCTTACTTGGTGTTATAATCAAGATAAAAACACATGGCTGGGGAAGTCATAGGACCCCAGAGAGAACTACCGATATTAATTTTCTAAATGTTTATGTTATCAAATTGTTTTCTAAATATTTATGTTTAGATTCACAGATTTGTGCTGNTCCCAACCTTAGTCGGAGATACTTTGTATTGCAGTGGGTAGTGGCTGATGNAAAAATGCATTACTGTTGAGAGGTTTTAGNACTGGAGACTTTACTTAGCNANACACAAAGCATCCATAGCAACCCTCCTCTGTGCTTCAAGAACATCTTGTAAGAGAGGAGTGGGGAGAATGTAAGAGCTAGAATGTGCGGAGACATAATAGGAAATGCTGTCCTCTGGACTTGAAACTGTTGCTGTGCACANGAAATCAGAGCAGCTGTGTAAGAAATCGTAACAGCAGTGTTTACCTGCAAAAGATTTTGCCCAAGATTGAGGTGGATGAGGGAGAGGCTCAAGAGATCCACCCCTCAAGCCATTGGCAATTGATGGCTGCTGGAGAAGAGAGTCATTTTTTTCTTTTGGAGTATGGCCNCTAGGTTCTCCATGTCCTATAGATGATCTCACACCCATGAGCATATTTGTAACATTATTTGCACTTAGAAAGTTAAACCATAATCAAATAAACTATCTTAAAAGGACATGAATTTGGGAAGGAAATGAGAAAAGGATCTTTAAAAGAGTTGTAAGAAGGAATGAGTATGATCAACATACATTGTATGCACATATACAATTTTTCAAAGAATAAATGAAAATAAAAAGAAACAGCTTTAAATGCACAAACCTTTCAGGAAATCCTAATTTCCACCAGATACCTCTTAAGCACACTTTAAAAACAATATTCCAAAGAATTCTATATAAAAACAAAGAAGTGTGTTTAAAAATTTNATANAGATGGTCTATGTAAGATTACATTAAAGCTATNTGCAAAATTGAAATTCACTTTGGGGAATAAAATGAAATGACAGAGAATCATTAATTAAAATGGTTTGTGGTATATGTTAACATACATGAAAGCAAAACTTGTCCTTTGTGCAAAGTCCAAGGGAAGANGCCACACCCAGGCATGCCATGNGGTCAATAGAAATGCCTTTCTACACATCCTGGCTCTTATATCTTCCTTTCACCGAGAAGAAATAAAACTACCTAAACTAAATTTTTTCTTTTATTTTCCACCTTTATGCACACACACACACACACACACACACACACACACACACGTGTATCTGTCTCTTATACACATCTAGATGTGTATAAGAGACAGCTATATATGCATATATGTATGTATGCATTTATATGTATATATATATACATACATATAAACACACACATATATTTGAGGTTTGTGTGTACATATTAATGCAGTACCCACAGAACACTCAAGATAGTTTCAGATCGCATGTAGCTGGAGTTACAGGTAGTTGTAAGCTTCCCGACATGGGTCCTGAGAACTGAACTTGTGTCATCTACAAGAGCAGATAAACCAGAATGTCTCCATCTTCAGCTTAAAAACCATCTTATAGTAAAGACAAACTAGGTAACGCTATGCCTCACCTGGAACCTTAACTACAAATAGTTCTGTTCTGCCTGTTCCAAGAAAAAAAATGCCTTTGTTTCAAAGTTATTATGACCACATTGTTATGACCATGCTGTTATGACTGTATTTGTTATGATTGCCTTGTTATGACCATCTGGCAGCCATGTCTCTGTTTTAGGAGAGTGTTATGACTGACTTGCTATGGTTATGTTCTGCTTTTGTAACCCTGCCTATTTGCTTGCAAATCCACCATTCAGAAATCCCCTACTCCTGAACTATAAAAACCCTTGTCCGTGTCCAGTGCTGATCTTTTGAACCCTGCCTTTAGGGAGAGACAGCCAGTATACACAAATTTTAAGAAAAGCTTGCTTTAATAATTTGACCATNATTTGGGTCAGTGGTCTTTCTCCTTGCATCTATGAAATTTAAAAACAGCATATTTTTTACCCATTGGGCTATCTCATCAGTGTCCTAAACTAAGTTTCGGAAAAGCTAAATGTCGAACAGCATTTTAAACAACCTGAATCGACATACCTACAAATGATATGATGTTGAGTATACACAAAGCGTTGTTTCCCAGTAACATAAGAAACCAATATAGGCAACCTCCAGAGCTGGTGAGTTGTCTTTGCACAAAGGAGAAGAATGATACAAGAATGAAACAGTAGTTCAATCCCAGATCCCACGTAAAGGTAGAACAAAAGAACCATCTCCACACGGTTGTCCTTGGACTTCCATGTGTGGTCCCTACGAATACCAATTATAAAAAACAACTAGAGCTGTCTACTACCTTATTAAATACGTTTAAAGCATCTCAGAAAACAAATGAACAAGAATAGTTATTCAAATTACCTACATAAGATCTATGTGTCACTGTTAGCCTGTATCAGTAGTTCTCAACCTGTGGGTGGCAACCATTGGGAAACAAGTATTTCTGATGGTCATAGGAACTGAGACACTACTCAGTAGCAAACTTACAGTTATGAGGTAGCAGTGAAAATAAGTTTATAGTTGGGGAATATGAGGAAGTGTATTAAAGGGTTGCAGCATTAGAAAGGGTGAGAACCACTGGCCTATGTAAGAATCAGCTTCTCCCTTTCTAGCTTCATCATAGGAATAAAAGGTTCAGCCTGTAATGAAAANAGAAACAATGATCAGAAATCCTTCTTTTGGGAGAAAAACTGGTATAATATGGAAGAATACATATGTATTCTATTAAAGAGGACATTGTATGGGTAAATAATTTTATTTAATCAAATTCTAATTTTAGAACCAGCCTTTAGTTTTGCAATAATGGATTGTAATTGCTGATGCAAAAAATAATTTTATAAATCTGTGTAAGGATCATTAAACTNNCCGATGAACTTAAAAAAACATTTTCTTTTAATTAGAGATGTTCATCAATTCACAATATTTTGGTTATAACTGTGATTTTGAATCCAACTTTTCTCACAAAAAATTGGTAGCAGTTTAAATAAATATGAATTTTAAGACCCTCACAATCTGACATCCTAATATTTTGAAAGTCTTTTTAAATTACATATTGAATATTAGTTTTTAAAATAAANCTTGTACCCACTGCCTCTGTACAGTGAACTTGCAAACCATTAAACTGANTAAAATACCAGAGAAAACTTCTTTTTTTTCTACCTCCTCCTTCACCACTTTTATTCATAATAATTCACCGTGAGCTCAGAAAGTGTAAAAGCCAACCAGGAAACATTTGTCAATGACATTTAAAACTAGGTATGTGTGCTGGGAAGTCTACTTGATTTTATTACTTATTTTAGTCTCCTATGNTTCCATTTCTACCAATTTAGAAGTGAAAATTATTTAATAACTTTGGTTTTATTGTACTGCTTCCCTGGGTTTGCATTCTTATAACTAACTTAGCCAACACAGTGCTTTGAGAACTAGTACTTCTACANAGGTTGGTTTGTTTATGAGTGTGAAAGGCCTTAAAATGATATTCTTGGTCAAGAAATGGAGTGATGGAGCATTCCTGACACTTGTATTTAGAAAATCGTTCTCTTCAGAAATATGACTTCTAAGCAGCGATAAATGTTCATATTGTGAAGATGTGTGTTCACAAGTTTATTCACTTCTAACCCATAGGCAATCATGAAGTGCTGGAGAAAACTAAATGCCCGTATGTGACTAAGTCTCCGGTAATGTATTTATTTCATGGAGCTCTCCCATAATAACTGTATTAAAGAATCAAGGAATAAATCTGTGACCTTTGCTGGCATCAACTCCAGTGCATACCAGTAGGTGAAAAATAAAATGACTTATTGCTTTCATGAATGTACCTACCTATCTAAACAAAAGAAATTCAAAAAAGATAAATTGGCCATTAATGAGATCCACTATTCATAACACTGTAAGAGAATGGAATGTTGCAGAGATGAGGAAGGATTACAGACACCAGAAACACCACTTTCAGTGCAACTTTTCNTACAGTCTGACAATGAGACTTAATGAAATGTTTCACATTTACAAAAACTAAACAGGTAATTGGAAAAAACTGGGTTATGGGAGAAAGTATCTAAGAAGTAACCATTGAACTAAAATATGAATGAACAGTATAATCCACTTGTAACAGTTGATTAAAAAAACATGGAACTAACTTCAGTAATTTCATAAAGTAATATTTGATTATGTCTTGTAACTGTAATGATAAAGCCTGAATTTAGATACTGTATTCCAGGTTCTCAATGTTTCAAATGGGAATTTGATTGGTATCTTATAAACTATGGTTTAAGGCAAAATAAGCAATATATTTATTTATTGTGTGTCTGAGAGCCAGGTTTGCAAAGGTGAAAATTATTTTTTNAAATGAGGAAAGAGCAAATAATACAATGAACCCCTGGTATTTGACTGCAAGTGAAAGCATACACATGAATTCTTGNTTTAATTATGTTTACAGACACAGACTGACTGATATATACATACAGAATCATGAGTAGCTTTAATGAATGTGATTTCATTTCCCAGCTCAGTCAGCCAACACAGCATGGAAACAATGACACAACAGTAATGATGCTCATTTTTAACTCCAGACTCTGAGTCTAGGACTGGACATGACAGCCNTGAACTATTCTAGTTAGCCATTCTAGATATCCATTCTCATACTAGTGTAAGAAAATCTTCTGAAGATGATGGAAATTTATTCNAAAGACACACAAGTCACATATAGAAACCCACAAGTCACATCATCATAAACTGGGATAATTTTAGGAGAAAAGTAAATAGTTTTAGTACTGCATTATAATCAACAAAGCAAAATAAATTATTCATAAATATATGCTGTTGTAAAGAAATAATTGAATTGATAAGTAAAGGAGTGGAAAAAATTTGTCCCTACAGAAGAATTCCAGTTAATAAGATGAGCTGAATGGTAGAAATGGAAAAGCACTGTTATAAAAGAACTTGGCAATATTTTACTGACAAAAAGAATTAATGACTCCAAAATTATTTAGCGAAAGCATGAGGAAAATAGCATTTATGCACACTGTCAAAATGTTTCTAAGACATTTATGTATAATAGGGGGAAACAGTAACTTTACAATGGAGGGTTTGGCAGACACTTTCTTTTAGACGTCATCTGATTACCACCAGAATAAAGATACTTTGATTTGCTTCCCTGACATTTACTGAGTACAGCATAGAGCAGCCTACGGCATTCGACATTCTTGTCCCAAATCCATAAATTCAACCTAATACCTGGAAACCAAACCAATAGAAATCAAGGCACCATCCTCAAGTAACTATCCAGCATCTCCAGCATCTTTAGAAAAGTCGGACTCATGAAAGGCAAAGGGAGATTAAAGACATGNCATGAGCTGAGACGGAGTTGGGAGTCATGACCACTAAACGAAGTTGGAATTCCGGATCAAATCTTCACCGTAGAAATGCCACAGCTGCGTTATAACTGTAATATCCCTACTGTTTGCTAAGGGGGTCATGGCCCACAAGTTGAGAACCACTGTATAAGAGAATCATGGAGCTTCCAAGGTAATGCATCTGGATTGGCCAGATGCCTCCTGAATGTGTTTGAAGCTTGGAGGAAAATAATTCAAGCACCTGAAGGAACGTGCGTGCATATAGCACAGCAGCTAGGAGTTTCCGTTTGGTTCCCAAGCCTGTTAAAGGGAGGTCAATGACAAAGTTATGAAGAGGAAGATGTGAGTTTGTATGTTCTCAAAGGTCACNTCTGTCACTGTTTTGTTTTGCCTAGTAAAACATTTAGCTGGCACATTTAAGTGGTGCACACCAATGACCCCAGCATTTGAGAGACTGGGACAGGAGAATGGAGAGATGAAGGCCAATCTGGGCTCCATAGTGAGTTCAAGACCAGCCTGGGTATCACGCACACAGAGGAACTCTGTCTTAAAACAAAAAACCAAGCAATTTAAAAGTCTTCATTTTGAAGTTTTAAAGTTCAGCTTGCAAAGTCATTCTTCAAATATTATGTTAGANATGTTTAGGCAAAATAATGACAAACTATAAAAAACTGTCAATTATCTGACAAAGTTTTCCTCATTAAGAATAAAATCCTGTCATTTGCAGCAAGATGGATGGAACTGGAGGGTATCATGTTAAATGGAATAAACCAGACAGGAAAACAAAACAAACAAACAAAAAAAGAAATGCCACACGTGCTCAGATGGGAAAGCTTCAGCAAGGAGAATGTTTTGTCAGTGTAAGATTTGGGTTTTTCATAGAGTTGTGTNGCTATTCAGTGTTTAAGATAAAAACAATCTGGGTAATGGGGATATGGGAAAACAGAACTACTTTTCACTTCAGAAAAGTCTAAAATTCTTTCTAAATATAAGGATTTTTTTAAAAAAAGAAAAATATGAATTCCAAAACATAGCCAGTAATAAACAGTCCATCGAAATGTTTAATAGGTGAGTAGTGAGTTGGGGAGGACCTGAGAGGACTTGAGGGAAGGGAAAGAAGATGATCAAAATATGCTGNATGAAAATTTTTNAAAAATAAAAATTGTAATTTAAAAGTTTNTTGGAACCACATTTTAGATATAATATGTTTGAAAACATTTATATTTAATAACAGGGAATNAATATATAATAGGAAATTTTGAGAGAAATCAGTTTATTTTTTAAATTTAATTTTTTTCTCATATATTACATCAGATCTCTGTTTCCCTTCGCTCCTCTCTTGCAAGCCCCCACACACACCTCCCCTTCCCAATCCACTCCTCCTGCATTTCCCCTCAGAAAAGGGCAGGNCTCAGTTTATTTTTAATTCTGATGTTAGTCTGTATGATTTGTGGAAAGACAAACACTACCAAGAAGTTTTAGAATCATTTTAAAGACATAAATATCTGTAGCTGTGTAAACAACAGGAAGGTTACTGATGAATTAAGTGCCTCTTTCTATGTGTTTNATGAAACACTATTATAATATTATCAGTTTCTTCTATTTGTCTTTTGGCTTGTTCACTTATANTTTTCCAAACAAAGCGTGCATTACATTTTTCTTTAAGACAGGGTCTCTCAGTGTATCGTTGGCTGGCCTGGAACTCACTATATAGATTACATTTGTCTTGAGCTCAGACATCCACCTGCCTTTGTCCTCTGAGTGCTGGGATTAGTGGTGTGTACTCCCAGCCTGAGGATGCATTACATTAATACAAAGCAGAGGCTGATAACAACTTCCATGGCAGAAGCTTTGGAAATTAAACCTAGTGATCTAGATATTGTGGAAATAGGATGAAAATGCTACCAAGGCAAACTAATATGAGGAAAAAAATAACTCTTGATTGTGTTCAGACTATGTCAGGTTTAATAATGTGACATAATGTAGGAGGAACACATTGATCCGTTTTTAGTGAACAACCTTTCCAAATGGTTTACACCAGACTCTGTTCCTAGGCAACAGTGAAAAGCCGCGCCCAATGATACAAGTAGAGGTATGCTTATATACAATTTTCAGCTTTTTCGGCTGAGGTTTTCTAACTGGTTGCTTTGCATAGNAAATTCCTTTAAAGAGAGACATTTATATTTCCAATAAATTCTGCTTTCTATGATTCAATCCCCAAATGGACTTTCATGATGTTTTAATCTCTTGATTTTCCATTGCTTTTGTTTTCTTAGAAACTACATAAAACCTTCTTTGTATATGTTAAGAAATATACCACTTTTAAAAAAAATTATAATACCGGAAATTATCTTCACACAAAGTCCTACATTACAATAAGCACTGTATAGAGTCTTTCCAATAACATTTTTAGTACTTTTGAAATACTACTTTACAATTATTTGTCAATATGTATGTATACATCACTTTTTCAGAGAGGGTGATCTATGATTTTCTTTTCGTCCTTTCATCCTATCATTTTAGAATCATACTAANCATTTTATGCATTATGACTTTTAGAAATGTTAAAGCCAGTCAAATTTTAGCTTATTATTGTTTTACCTCATTTTTATATTTCCATGAAAGTAATGAGGAAGGAAAAAATAGATCTGGCATGTGATCCAACTCTACTACCACAGGGTATGTTTCTAAAGGACTGTGTGTCTTATTACAGTGATGTTTGCACATGCATGTTCACTGCTGCTCTATTCACAATAGGGAGAAAACAGAACTACATCAATGTTCATCACCTGGTGAATGGATGATGAAAATGTGTTAATATACTCAATGGAATATTATCCAACTTTTAAGAAAGTGAAGCTATCAGATTTGCAGATAAATGGATAGAGCTAGAAATAAGTCTTAGGTTTTCTTTTTCCTTTCTTATATCTTCTTTATCCAAAGTTGGCTCAGTAGTGTGTTATCTTCCATGAATTTGCATATTTTCTCTCTTTTCTTTTGTTATTGGTATCCATCTTTAACCCAAGGTAGACAAATAGAATAAAGAATGTGATTTCAGTTTTCCTGTTTCAAAAATGATATAAAAATAGTGTGTTACTTACTTTTATATTGCTATGATAAAAGAACGTAGTCAAGGCAACTTATAAAAGGAAGAGTTCATTTGGGCTCGGGATAAAATTCCATCACCATCATTGCAGNAGAAGCTTGGCAGCAGGTAGATATGGNGGCTGGAGCAATCACATGTTGCATCACAAGCACAAGGCAAAAGGCATGTGCTAGGAATTGTTGCTTTGAAACCTCAAAGCCTGTCTGTCCCCAGTGGCATACTTCCTCCACAAGGCTACACTTCCTAAACATACCCAAATAACATTACCAACTGTTAACTTGAGGACCAAGTACTTACACACATGAGTCTCTGGAGCACATTATCATTCAAATCACCACAAATCATTTTTATTTAACCAGTTCTTAACATCCTTTCCAACTATGAGATATACCAATGTAACATCATTTGTCATATTCTAAAATTTATTTGCATGGGGCTGGAGAGGAGGCTGAGAGGTGAAGAGTGTACTTGCAGAGGTCTCAAGTTCAGTTCCCAGCACCAACATCTGGTAGCTCACAATAACCTGAAGAAACTCCAGCTCCAGGGAGATCTGACAGTTTTGGCCTCTGTGAGAACTTCTACACATGTGCACATACCACACAAGTACACATAATTAAAAATAATGAAATTAAATATTTAAGTATTTTGTTTACAGCCGAGTTTATTGTATCCAAATGTTCTATTTATCTATAATCAAACATAAGCTTTCTATTTTTAAATAGAAATAGTAGCAAGCATAAAAAGCATTTTTCATTTAATGCTTGAAGAAATTATGAAAAATTTAATAACTGGGATGGCAAGAGACATTTCTAACATGGGCTAGTAGCTTTCTAAGGTATTGCAATGTAAAATATTAATTCTGCAACTCCTTCAGGGTTAACTGATCCAAGATTAAGCTTTAGTATCCTAGACTGTTGCTAAGCAACCTGTGAGTTGCTATGTTTAAAATTTTAGGATTTTATAACTAATGTATTGTTCACTGAATTTCCTATTGGACCATAGGAAGCAAAGGCNATTGTTAGAAAGAAAATACTAAATAAAACAGTGAAGCCTAAAATTAAATAANTGCTGTCAACCTAAGCCTCCTGGAAGGTTACATTTGCTATACATGAGTGACTGTTGAGAAAATTCAGTTTATGTGGAGAGTGAAAGTCATTTTAGGAAATTAATATTTAATATATCAATAACCATTTTAAATGAGTAGACCCTATCACAATGAGATGTTGATGACATCTTTGNAACCTCATTTTGATACCCTTATTCCTCTTCTGTGTTATATTTTTCTCTTGTTCCTTGAGTCATGTTTCACTGTTTCACATCATGCAATGGTCCAGCCTTGCTAATGAGTGTGCTTCTTTCCACTCATGGCCTTTTCACTATGTGAATGATGTTCAGTTAGTGCAGTGTGCAGTGCCGGTGTTGTTCAGCTCCTTCTCATTACATATTTGCAGTGATCTGTGTAATCTGGTGTTTCCCGTGACTGATCAGCACATCTGTGCCATCTGGAAGTCCAACATTAGATGAGGCCATTGGATCAACACATAAATGTCCAATTACTTGAACTGTGTTTGTAGTTGAGGTGATTAATATGGCTTGTGCCTTTGTCTTAGTTTTGCTTTCTACCCCTCCCAAACTAGGAAGTAGAAAGGAGTGATATCC
>LZPO01076184.1:80654-96278 GCA_001675575.1 Neotoma lepida
TCTTCCTCTTCCCTGTTTTTAGATATACTTCCAAGTTTTGAGTTACTTTTTCTGAAAATACCAATATGGTATGGTCAAACCCATTCAACTGACACTTTATTGCTAACCTGTAGTTCTATCTTCTAGAATTAAAACATCCTAGTGTCACTCTGAGATTTTTGAGGTTACTGTATCTTTTATTTATTTGAAAAATTGTTGTATGTATATACTATAGTGTCAATTGACATTGATCTAAAAAAATAAAATAGNCAGGAAAAAAGTTTTGGCACTTCTGATATGTATTCTTTTGACAGCAGAGAGTTTAGAACCAGTTTATATGAGAGTTTCAGATGTGACTTACATCGTCTTGCAATAGCCTTTGTCTTCTTTCTCAGAACATGAGCTTCCACATTGTTGGGGGAGACCATGGACATACCCAAGAAGCTAAGGTTATTCAGCTACTTTGCAGGTCAGGGTAGTGGTAGCCAGTTACACAGACAGAAACAACTGCTTCAGTACAAGTTCATAAACTGCATGTCAAGAAGCTAAGAACAGTCCTCCCAGGAAATATTTCCTCTTCAAACTCAACAACGAAAAAGAAACTTGGAACTTCAGTAAGAGTGGCAGAACAGTTGCCCAGCCCTAGACAGTCTACCTCTAGATTCCATGTAAAGAATAAAAAAAAGTAAAAAAATAAAAATTTCCGTTGTTTAAGGCAATGCTGTTTGTTCTTGTGTATCAGTTTAATGCAAGTCTAACCAATCCAAGCCATATTTCCATATCACTAAGTCATCCGCTTATCATGACTCATGAAGCACTTTTTAGAATAGAAACTCCTATTCTGAAGTGAAGAACACTGAATGTAAGAAATTAACAGATGGTAGGGTTAACGACAGAATCTTGGAACACATACTGAGTCGAGCTTGGCTCTGGTGCAGTTGTACATAAGTGTTCTCACTCCCTCGCAGACAGGTTGGCCGGTTTCCCCTCTGCTATTGACTCAATCCTTGGTCCAAAGCAGAATTTGATGTTCTACTATGTTCAACATTCTAGAACAGAATTCCAGCTAAGAATTCAATAAGCTCCTCTGTAGGGTTTTCAGCTTGATTTAATTTCTTCCCACTCTCAGCTTTCAACCAGGGAAAGTTTCAGAGATAATGGTGTAAAAATGCATCATTGTCAGAGCAGATGCTGAGTCTGCTATGCCACTCTCCCCTCTTTCCTTCCGCTGAATCATCTTGATTCACTTTCCAGACTACATTTTATTCCATCCAAATGTATTTCAACATGGTTCACTAAAATACAAAAACTAAACTCAGGCAGTCTCATACTCTTATATAACATTACATGTTTAGATCTCATGGTTATTATTATTATAAGCTGCTGTATAAGTGAAACTTTATTTATAGCTTGAATGCAGTCTGNATATTATGTATCATGTCTACCTGGTGTGGTTTTCCATGTTATTTCTGTTCTATCTAGAGTCCTGGTTAGATAAAAGGAGATATTTTGCAAGTCTACACCATGGGTGATAGTGTGAGTTATATCAGGAAGCATATATTCTCTGGTTGACTCTTTTGCTAGGCTGGTACTGCCTGATAATCATTACATCCTTAAATCCATGCTTTATTAAAAGTAAAAAAACCTCAGTATTCTTAGTGAATCCATTTTTATTTGTTATTTAGAATGTATCTAATATCACATGGTAAATTTGAAGTAGTTTTTATAATGGAAAAGTAAGTTAAATGCTCAATTCTTTTCTGTTAGTTATCAAAAAAAAGTGACTAAATAGTGTGTCTCACATGCGTGTGAAATATAACAAGTTGATCTCAGAAATGGAGACTAAAGTGGTGGATACTCTGGAGGATGGGGAGAGTAGGGGGTAAGTTAGCCAATAGGTACTAAACTATAGTTTGACACTAGCAAGAAGTCCTCCTATGCTATGAGCTTAGCTCACAAAGGTGACTGTAAATAGTGAAAATTTAATAAATGCTTATAAAAAATAAAGAGCTTTGAATATTTTCATGATAAGCAAATGCTAAATATTTATAGAGGTAATTATTTTTAATCCATTGAATCATATGAGGTACACAGGAGAGATCACTTAGTATACCATAAATGCATACAGTTTTTTGTCTTATGTAACAAAGACAAATTCCATTGAAAAAGAAGAAAACTAAAAAAGTGACACCTACCAATGGGCCAATGAAATAGCTCAAAGGATAAATGTGACATTGCCAAGCCTGATGACCTGAGTTTGATCCCTGGAATCCATATGGTGGAAGGACATATCTGAGCCCTTAAAGTTTTCTACAGAACTCCCNATGTTTCCCTCCCCTGACAAAATAAAAATAAATAAATATAACAAAAAATGATTAAGCAATTTTTTGAAATGTCTGTTCTACCTTTACATCTCTCACTCCAGTTCCTAGCATAAAAATCAAGTTGTGATACTGTAGACTGATAATATGATAAGGGGGAAACACAAGNTCAAGATTCAAAGAAACAAAAACACCTGCCTATTTATGTGGTTTGTTGAAGAGTAGACAGCTGCAGAAGTAAGTGATAACACAGATTAGTGTTGATCTAATGATAACAAATGAAGGGTTGCACAGCTTTGGTTCAGATTTTTCTTAGCCCTTCAGAAATGGGGGCATTGCTTTCCTCAGGGTGTTGTCTGGGTTTCCTTTTTTCCTATGAAGGTGACAAAATCTTTAGGGGCAACATGTCCTGAGCATTACATTTAAAAAGGGAAAAACAATATTTTAGGCTGCAATTTTCAGGCAAAACTGTTCAACTCTGCTGACGGAATGGGAAAGTGGCTCTAGACAATTTTTTTGTATTGCTGTGATACAACACCATGATCAAGACAACTAATGGAAGAAAGAGCCTGTTGGGGGCGGGGGGGGGCTATGGCTCTAGAGGGATAAGATCCATGATGACAGAGTCTAGATGGCCGCACGCACAAGACATGCCAGCTAGAGCTAGAAGCTGAGAACACACATCTCCAACCGCAAGCACAGAACAGAGAGAGCAAACTCGCAATGATGCATGGCTTTGTAATGTCAAAGTGAGGTGACATACTTCCTCCACAGATCATACCTCCTAAACCTACCCAAACAGCAACACCAACTAAGGACAAGTATTCAAGCATCTGAGTCTGTGGGAGAGCTTTTAACTCAAACTACCACAGCTTCTANCCTAGTTTGCTTTCAGTTACTGTGATAAAGATAGCAATCAAAACAACTTAGGATATGAACAGGTTTATTTGAGCTTGAGGTATGTATCCGAGCATTGAGAGAAGTTGGGACAGGAGATCAAGCAGGAGCTAAAGTAGAAATCAGAGTACTTTACTTCCTGCCTTATGCTCAGCCATATTTTTTATACAGCCCAAAGCAACTAAAACCTAGTTTTAGTATTTCNCACAGTGTTCTGGGACCTCCCAAGTCAATCACCTGTCAAGACAACTTCTCACAGATAATACTAATACAATTATGATCATGGAAATTCTTCAGCTGNGCTTTGCTCTTTCCCAGTGACCCTAGATTTGTGTCTAGTTGACAATAAAACCTAATAAACACAATCCATTCCTTGTCAACTTGACACATAAACATATCACTGATACTCCATAATTCTTCATTTCTTGTTTTTCCTCAANATCTTGTATAACATAGTAATATAAAATTTAGTACAATTTTAAAAGTACCACAGTCTCTCAAACNTCTAACAGTTTAAAAGTTCAAACCTCTTAACTTTGAGAGTCTTGTAAATTAAGGGTAAAAGTGGTCACACAATTACTTATTCCAAGAGGGAAGAACCCGGGCATAGGGGCATACTTACAATCACATCATGGTAAAAACTAAAATCTAGCTGTGTAAAGAACTAAATGTCTGACCTCTGGGACTCACTGATGATCTTCTGAGGTCCAAAGAACTTAGGCTGCCCAATTTCTCTGTCTTTGCTATCCACACCATACATATTTGATAATCAATTAACAAATTATAATATTTGAAAAAGAGGCATCATGAGAACGATGTTAGTAGACCAAGATCTTGTACCAGGCTTAGATTCAGTATATAACCAATGCTTTCTATCATGGTTAGCTAAATTCTTACTTTATAGCTATATACTTACTTTATACTATTTCCCTGGTTAAATATGAAATGCACTGTACTTTTAAGGAACTTAGCATCCAATGGGAGAAATTCTTTTAAAGACACCATTTACTACAAACTGGTAAGTACAACAATAACAATTAAAGCCATGTTACAGTGTCATGGTTTTCTGTAGANAGACTACATAAAAGANATTGAAGTAATTTGTTAAAATATTGAATGAGNTGAGTTATCACTTGAACCATATTGTAAAACATATTAATATGCTGATAGAGTTTCTTATGNAAAGAATACTTTATAGATTGTTTAGAAAGAATGTGACTTTCAGTAGACCATTACATGTCATCTAATCATGGAGTTTGCTAATCAAAGAATTTTAGTCTGTTGGCAAAAAAACACCCTAATACTACACTGTAGGACTAAGTTGCCCATAGTGTCCTGCAGCAGCCCTCATCAAAAGGATTTGTTTTTCCTTATAACCAGTGTACCCCTTTACTGCAGCCATGGCGTGCTTGTTGCAATACAGAGACTGCCTACATCAGAAAGCTTCCCTCACGCCATGACAAAGTCAGTATTTCCTAGTCTGCTACTCTTACTCTTCCTAGATGATAACCTTCTGAACTAATTTATTTTTACTAGACTTACACAAGAGGCAAGGGGATTTTGTGCTCACCTATTTGATTTTTCAATCAGAAAGGTATAGNAGAGAGAGGTTGCCATGAATGTTCAGGAATCTCACACACACCGTATGAACTGTCAATGAGAAATAAGGAGGAGGGGATAACAGGATGAAGAAACAGCAAACAAAGGCCCTGACAGATAGAATGGCATGGAATATGAGGAAATATTAGCATTGATAGCAGGACAGTAGGCAAAAGACAGTAACCATAACCTTNAGTGGGATAGGCAGAGAGAGGNTATAATGTCGACTTTACAAGACAAAACTAAAGTGTTTTGTTCCACAGATGATGAGAATCTTCTTATTAATAGATGACATGGGAAAGACATTCTGAATTCTATNTTCCTGAGTACATATGCTTACGGTTGTTCAAAAAGAGTCTCCCTCTTAATCTACATTTCACACATTATTTTATTAATGCTATTTTTTTCTTACAATGACTGGAATTGANGAATTTATTAAAATATAAATTGTGAGTACTGTTTTAAGGAAAAGGCACTATTATTTACATGTGCTTAAGAATTCCTGCTTTCAATTCATATTTAATTGGTAAGGATTTGATTTTGTTTGCCAGAGTGAAATACTGTATACACATGGATATGTGCATATATATACCCAGCACTTTTAGAAGATGTCATCAGTAGAATTTTTTTAGAATATGTGGAAATGAAAGCTGGAAAGTAGCATAGTTTTAGAGCTTGTGCTTTTCCTGAGTCAGGTACTAAGTTCAATCCCTATAAAGCAAACTACACCTCCTCCTACAAAAGATAAGATACATGATGAGTTGAAAATATTATTGGATAAAAGAAGTCATAAATATAATACGAAGAGTTTTGAAAAGGATCAAGCTGGACTTCTGGAAATAAATGCATACTAGCTAAAATTTGTGTACCATGTACAGTTGGGAAACAGTAGGCCAGGTTATACTATCATTTTCCTTTCAAACTAGAAAATATAGACATATTACAAGCAGTATTTCATATATATATTTGAAGAAACCAGAAAGCCAAAAGCTGAGATTAATTTCAATTTTGATGAGGAAAGAAGAATTCTGTGATGAGCAGATGTCTACTGGCTGTTTTCTTCCCTACTGGCATCATCAATGATGGGTTCAAGTCACAGATCAATTGAGTCTGCCATCCCTACTGTGACTTCTGTTCATCCTTACCAGCTGGTTTCCANACTTTTTGTAGTCACTTCCCCGAGGATGGGATGAGTTATGCCATGAAACTTACCAAGTCAGGCCGACATAATGTGTCTNGGGATTGGAGTTTTGAAAAGGCCGTTTCTGTTTGACGTTGTCTTGCTCATCACTCAGGAGAAAAGTTGCTTTTTTCTGATTCATTGTTGGAGACAAACTGATTTGTTGAGGAGCCAAATCCTGTGGAACATCATGTGGGTTAGTTTGGAAGTGTTTCTGTGGCCAGTCAAGTCTTTCAATGGTGCTNTGATCACTGGAGTGTTAAGATTTTAATGCAAAATCATGAAGGACCTTGAGTCAGAGGAACCAAAGTAAATGATTCCCAAGTTTTTTGACTCATTTATGTACTATATAGGTTTGCTTAATTCTTAAGCTGTTAAATTGTAGAATAATTTGTTATGGAGCACCAGGTAACTTCCGCAACACTCCTTTTTTTAAGGTACAATGACCGGGAGATGTAAGCAATTTATGAGTTTCAAAAGCAGTGAGGCTAATACTATGGAATTTAAAGAAAAGTTGGAGGCACAATTATAATCATAGAACTCAAGATTCTTGCCACCAGCAATTGATAGAAATTTTAGAAAATCATAATGACATGCAATATATACTCATAAAACATATCTTAAGGATCTGAGACATTTAGAGAATATGCTGTTTTAAGACTGCAATTAAGTTAAATATTGCTAACAAAGATGATTTTGTTTATTTATTTATTTATTTATTTATTTATTTATTTATTGGAAGAAATCAGTAAAGAAAATAGGTTTATTTTATTTTTTTAATTAAAAAAATAAGATCCAATGTCAAAACTCTGCCAGTAAGAATTAAGTAAAGCTTACTCAAATCAAGATTTTAAAACAAAGCAAACTAAATGTCCAAACTGTAGATAACAATGGAACATGTCACAACAAAGATGATTTTAAAATCTTCAAATATTTAGAGACTATAAAACACTTATAAATGAGCTGTTGGGTTTATATAAATATCAAAAGAAATTTATGAAATACTTTGAGCTACATAAACATGACATAACATGATTAGTTATATCTTCTCCAGTTTTAAGAAAGATCTCATCCTGTCTCTTATACACATCTAGATGTGTATAAGAGACAGGTTTTAAGAAAGATCTCATCAGATGATGTGTAATGGAAACATTAGAATTAAGATGATTAAGAAATGAGTCAACATGTATCTATATATTTTTTAAACTGAGATGAAATAGGGACAGGTCTTTTACTGTTGTTAAAATTGTAATGACAATTATTTCTTCCTTGNACTAGTCAATTCAAAAGCACACATGTGGGATACAAGGTAAGGAATCATTAAAAGGAAATGTGGGTAACAACACTTTAACAATAACTTCAAATAATATAAAATATCTTGGGAGTAACCCTAACCAAGCAAAATAAAAGATTTGTATGGTAAAAATGCCAAGTTTTTGAAGAAAGAAATTGAAGAAGATATCAGAAGATATAAAGATCTCACATGCTCACTGATTGGGAGAATTAACATAGTAATAACAGCCATTCTATCAAAAGCAATCTATATATTTAACACAATCCTCATCAAAATTCCAACACAATTCTTTACAGATCTTGAAAGGACAATTCTCAACTTATTTATGGAAAAGCAAAAATCCCAGGATAGTTAAAACAAGCCTGAACAATAAAAGAACTTCTGCAGGTATCACAATCTCTGGTTTCAAGCTGTACTACAGAGCTGTAGTAATAAAAACTGCTGTTATGGCGGTTTAATTGATACCCATGGAAAGCTGCTCTTTTCTGAAGGAAAAAGAAAGAGGAAAGGATACAGGGGAGAAGGCGGGTGGGGTGGAGGAGTGGAGGAAAAAGAAACTTTAGTCTGAATGCTTGAAAACAAAAACAAACAAACAAATAAATAAATGAATCAAAACAACAACAAAAACCACATGGTATTGGCATAAAAACAGACACATTGATCAATGGACTTGAATCAAAGACTCAAACATAAATACACATCTATGCACACCTGATATTTTAAAAAAGAAGACAGAAATACACAATGGAACAAAAGGAAGCATCCTCAACAAATGGTGCTTTTCAAACTACATCTGCACGTAGAAGAATGCAAATAGATCCATATTTATCACTGTGCAGAAAACTCAAGTCCAAGTGGATCAAAAAACTCAACCTAAAATTAGATACACTGAATCTGATAAGAGAAAGTGGGGAATAGCCTTGAACACATCAGTGCAAGAGACAACTTCCCAAACAGGACATTGATAACAAACATTAAGATCAACAATTAATAAATGGGAACTAATGAAACTAAAAGCTTCTGTAAAACAAAGGACACCATCAATAGAACAAAATGCCAGTNTAAACAATGGGAAAAGATCACCAATCCCACATCTGACAGAGGACTAATATCCAAAATATATAAAGAACTCAAGAAACTAGATATTGACAAACCAAACAAAGCAATTAAAAAATGGGGTNCAGATCTAAACAGGGAATTCTCAATAGAGGAATCCAAAATGGCTGAGAAATAGTTAAAGAATTGTTCAATATCCTTAGACATTAGGGAAATACAAATCAAAACTACTCTGAGATTCCATTTTATACCTGTCAGAATGGCTAAGATCAAAAACACAAGTGACAGCTCATGAATGGCAACAATGTAGAGCAAGGGGAACACTCCTCCACTGCTGGTGGGAGTGCAAACTTGTACAGCCACTTTGGAAATCAATATGGCAGTTCATCAGAAAATGGAAATCAATCTACCTCAAAAGCCAGCTGTACCACTCTTGGAAATATACCCAAGAGATGCTCCATCCTATTACAAGGACACTTGGTGAACTCTGTTCATAGTAGCTTTATTCATAATAAATAATCTAGATGTCCCTCAACCAGAGAATGGATAAAGAAAATTTGGTACATTTATACAATGGGTTATTACTCAGCTGTGCGAAAAAAATGACATCATGAAAATTTCAGGCAAATGGATGGAACTGGAAAAAAAAATCATCCTGAGTGAGGCAACCAAGACCCAGAAAGACAACTATAGGATGTAGTCACTTATAAGTGGATATTAGCTATTAGGTCAATGATAATCATGCTACAATATACAGACTCAGAGAGGCTAAGTAACAAGGAGGGCTAAAGGGGGGAATGCATGGATCTCTGTGGAAGGGGAAATAGAATAGATTTTGTGGGTAGACTGAGAGCGAGTGGGGATGGGAACAAGTGGATCACATTGGGGAGAGAGGGATAGAGGAAGAGAGTATGGGGAGAAATAAATGGATTTGGGGGGCACTTGCAGGATGATGTGGAAACCTAGTGCAGTGGTAACTTCCTAGAGTGTGTGAGGATGATCTTAGAGAGAACTCCTAGTAATCTAGAACCATAAGGGCCATCTTCTGCAAACAGGGAAGGCTTCCAGTAGTGGGACACCAACCCAGCTACAAAACCTTTGACCTACAACTTGTTCTGCCTGAAAGATGTTCTGGGGCAATGGTGGCTCAAACCTTGTGATAGTGGCCAACCAATGACTTGCCTAATTCAAGGCCTATGCCACTAGATCAAGCTCATACACAACACTGCCTAGATGACCAGAAACCAGAGGTTAGATAGCCCAGAGACCTAGGGTATAACCAAACATGACTGGGCAATAAAAAGTCTATGAAATGATTCCTAATGATATTCTACTATATGCATAGATTGGTGCCTAGCCCAATCAACATCAGAGAAGCTTCCTCCAGCAGTTGTAGAGTGTAGATGTGTAGTCCCAGAGCCAAACATTGGGAGGAGCTCAGGGAACCCAGAGGAAGGACAGACTATAGGGGCCAGAGGGGATAAGGATACCAGGAGAACATGGCTCACAGGATCAACTAAGCAGGGATCATAGAAGCTCACAGAGACTGAAGCAGCAATTCCTTAGCCTGCCTGTGTCTGTGCTAGGTCCTCTGCATGTTATGGTTGTATAGCTTAGAGTTTTTATAGGACTCTCAATAGTAGATGTGGGAGTGTCTCTGACTCTTTTGCCTGCTATTGGGACCCTTTTCATCCTACTGGGTTGCCTTATCCAGCCTTGATATTAGGGTGTGTACCTAGTCTTACAGCATCCTGTTATGTCAGTTATATTCAGTTATATTCAGTTGATATCACTGGAAGGCATTCTCTTTTCTGAAGGGAAATGGTAGAATTATGCATCTGGGGGAGAGGGGAGGGAGGGGGAACTAGGAGTAGAGGGAGGGGAAACTGAGATTGGGAAGAATTATGTGAGAGAAGAATAAAGAAAATGAAAGGAAATGGGGAAGTTTCATATGGGGGTACTGAATGTTAATTAATGAATAAATACTAGGAAAGTAAAAGGGAAGAAAATTAAATTATAAAACTATAATAATTAATGAATTAAATATAGAAATGAAACAATCAAGAGCACATTAGCCACAGTCAAATGTAACTTGAAATGAATTTATCTCTGTTAGGGTTCATCAAAACAAAATAAGTGAAAGCACAATAAAGATTCTGAGAAATGTGAAAAGTATATAATAGANATGCTACAGAGTCAAACATGATAAAAAAAGATTGTGCAAAGTGCATATCACCACAATTCCATCATCAAAATTAACTGAGTAAAAATGTCTGAAATTGGTTGAATCAGCAAATTAAAAATATCCCATAAAGGAAAGCAGATTTACCACTGGGTTTGAAAACACTTTAGAGGGTAAACTTAATGTACAATACAAATTGTGAACAGGAAAGAGAAAAGTAAGCAAGGTCCCGTTTGGCCCTTGAGACTTGCCTGGCCAGAATGTGAAAGTAGACCCAAAATACAGAGACAANGTAGTATAGATGAAACTCAGTCAGCAACACAAATGCAAATCCTCCAGTGGAGGATTAGCTGACAAACACAGGAAGTTAAAAATCTCATAGTGTATCATAAGCATGTTGAATTTAATTGCAGGAGTATACTTATTAAATATTAGAATATTAAAAAATAAATAAACTATCATACTCATATTTTATAGCAAAAAAATCTTAGTGAACAATTATGAACAATTAAATTGTTTCTTGAAGATTTGAACCAAAACACTCAACAATTTCAGTTACATTTATATCATCCAGAAAGAAAAATGAAAATATAACTTTTAAAAAAAATCAACGTTTATACTCACAATCAAATTAGTTTAGCACTGTTGATTAAATCTAACAAAATAAGTATCATACATTATGGAAAAGTAATTATAGACAAACTTTTAATTTGTGTGTTATACACATCAAAGGACAAATATGAAAAGGGAAAAGGAACATGAATAGAACAGGAACATCACTGCTAAGGAAAACTCTCAAACTTAGTAATATATTAGGGAAATGGAAATTAAAATGATATTTCTAGTTGGGTACCATCCAGTCATTGTAGTTGATGAGTTCTCAAGTTCTGACAAAAACAAAGATGTGGTTCAAAGAAATGTTTGCTCTTTCTTTGCAGCTTTGTAGATTTATGGAAATACTATAGAGAATTTATTGATATTGCCTAGTAAAGTTGGAAGGAGNTTTATATCTTATAAATCAGTAGTAGGCTATAAACCCAAAGAGATACTTGCCACTGTGCAGAAGACAGAAGTCTTCATGATAAATGGTGTGATGTGTGTAATGTCAAAACTGGAAGCAACTCACACATCTACCAAGCATGCCAGTGTCACAATGGATAAACTATCATACGTTCATTAACCTGACACTATGCAGCAGATGCTCTGAATAGCCAATAATCAAATTTGTCAACCTCNATGAGCTCATAGAAATATAAAACACAGAAATGAACTACACATGTCAATTCAAACAAATCATCCTTTAGGGGAAGAAAATGCCTTTGATGATCAAATTTAGATATAATTTTTTTTTTTGGTTTTTACTTACTTTTACTTCACGTATGCAATTATCTTCCTCAGGTTAAAAGCTNGTTGGAGGATTTCAATTGCAATGTCTTTTAATAAGATTATTGGNATTTTACCCATCATACACCAACTCTTTCACATGTTCCACATTAGGATGAAAACTGTCAAGTCATTGGTATGATCACTATATGCAGCCAGTTAAAGTCAGGACTAANATTAAATTAAGCAATCCTGAGCCCAGTCTTTGTGCTTTGCTGACAGCCTCNTGTTCATACAAATGACTTAATTGAGGGGAAAAAAAAAGATAATGCTGTTGGTTAAAGTTCTTTAGATTTCTTCTCAATGTGTTAATTTCATTTAAATTATGGTTGTTTACAGTAATGATTATAAATTCATGTTGGAGAAGTATTTGTCATTTTGTGCTGATAATATGTTATTAAAAACATAACAACTAAACACTTGACTGTCAAATTGTATCTGGTTATTTTTATTAAAGAGTCTCACAATTTTTTCTTTTGTATGTTTTTTTTTTTTACACATCAGTTCTAAATTATTTATTGGATAATCTCAGCAGACAAGACATTTTCTGGATTATTGAAATACATTCAGGATACAAAACAGATACTATCTTCTGCTATCATGGAAATTAATATTCAACTTACTGACTAAAATTTGCATTATAAATATCAGGTAAAATATGAAAGACAGTTTGTAAAAAGTGCCAGGCATTATTGTTTCATTCTTCTCTCATATATTCCATCCTGACCATAGTTTCCCCTCCCTTCACTCCTTCCAGTTCTCTCCCCAAACTTTCCTCTACCCCAGATCCACTCCTCCTGTTTCCCTTCAGAAAAGAGCANGCCCCCCAATGTATCAACTAAACACGGTATAACAAGTTACAATAAAACTAGACACATACCATCTTTTCAAAGCTAGAGTAGGCAATCGAGGAGGAGGAAACGCATCCCAAGAGTAGGCAAAAGAGTTGGAGACAATCACCAAATCCGCTGTTGAGAGTCCCACAGGAACAGCAAGCTACACAACAATAATACACATGCAGAACATCTAGTTCAGACATATGTAGGCTCCTGAATGTTGCTAAAGTTTCTGTGAGGCCCAATGAGGCCAGGTTAGTTGATTCTGTGGGCCATGTGCTTGTGATATTTTCCACTCCTCTGGTTCCTACAATCCTTCCTCCTCCTCTTCTGTGGGGTTCACNAGCTCTATCCAGTGTTTGGGTATGTCTGTNAGTCTCTGCAACTGCTCCCATCAGTTGCTGGATNAAGCCTCTCTAATGACAACTGGGATAGGCTCCAGTCTATGAGTATAGCAGAATATTATCAGGAACCAGTTCATTAACTTTTTTTTGGGGGGGGGCAAATAGTGTTTGGTTCTATCCTAGGTCTCTGGGCTATCCAGCTTCTAGTTCCTGACCATCCAGGCAGTGTCAGATGGGGTCTCTGTCTGTGGAATGGGCCTCAAGTTGAACCAGTCATTGCTTGGTGACTCCCACAAGGTCTGTGCCACTGATACCCCAGCACATCTTTTAATTGAAATACAATCACATCACTTCCCATCCTCCCTCCAGCCCCTCTCAGTTNTCCTCTCTCCATCTCCTCCCCTGAGTCCCTCAACTCCCAAGCTGATAGCCTCTTTTTCCTTAATTATTANTGTTACAAGCAAATATGTTTGTATATGTATGCATAAATATATAAATATATAATCATACAACCAAAACAGAGAAGGATACTCCTTGCTGGGAAAGGTGAATTATTCTCCCAGTAGTCATCATTTGCCTGTAGGTCTTTATCTGGGGGTGAGGACCCCACAAATTTTCCTCCTTCCACATTAACATGTCCATTTATTCTGTCATTGTTCCAGTTTTGTTTATATAATCATTTGTTTCACCACAGACTTTATGGTATTCTGACANTTCCAGTCTTCCCACCCCTTCTTNCTCAATGCTCCCTGACTCATAGATGCAGGGAATGTGAAATGATTTATCAATTAGGATTAGGCTCCTCATGAACTGTTGATCTCTATATTGTGTCTACCTGTGTGGGTTTTTTTTTGTTGTTGTTGTTGTTCTTTTGTTTGTTTTTTGTGATCTTCATTTGGTTTAAAGAGGGACTTCTTTGATGAGAGGCGGTAACTACACTTTTCTGTGGTATAAGCATGAAATTTAGAGTGTAGTTAGGAATTTTGCTGGTTGAGCCAAGCAGCAGCAGTAGATTCTTTCTGTTAATTTAATTTTTTTCATACAGTTTGATCATGTTTCCCCTCCCCCAACTCTTTCTAGGTGCTCCCNCCCTCCCCACCCACACAACTTTGTGTTCTCTCCCATCAAAACAAAAAACACAGAACTTGAAGCAAAAAATGAAAATCAGCCGGGCGGTGGTGGCGCACGTCTTTAATCCCAGCACTCGGGAGGCAGAGGCAGGTGGATCTTTGTGAGTTCAAGGCCAGCCTGGGCTACCGAGTGAGTTCCAGGAAAGGCTCCTCCAAAGCTTACGCAGAGAAACCCTGTCTCGAAAAATAAACAAACAAACAAAACAAAAAACAAAAAAAAATGAAAATCAAAACAAACAGCAATCAAAAATCCCAGCAAGCCAGAAAATGCCAAAACAAAACAAAATGAAATAATAAACCCCAGCAAGCCAGAAAATGCCAAAACAAAACAAAATGAAACAATAAACCCACACATAGAAAAACAATCATAGAGTTAATTTTGTGTTGGCCAACTACTCCTGGGTGTGGAGCTTGCCCAGCAGTGTAATTGATATACCTAGTGACACTCCATTGGAGAAANCTGACTTTCCCCTTGCCAGCAAGTATCAATTGCCAATAGCTTCTTNGTTAGGTATTTCTCTCTCAGTGCTGGGCCCTCATCTGTCTTGAGCATACACAGATCCTGTGTGAGCNGTCACAGTCTCTGTGAGTAGATTCTTTTCTAATATCTATGACCTCACTAGCCCAAGGAAGATATCTAGGTTTTCAGTAGCAGATTTAATTTTCCTGTNATTGAGAGAACCTTAAGTCCATTTGGGCAACTNTTGGTTCACCAACACGTGAGTGTCACTTANTGTACGTTTATGCATCTCTTGATGCTCTGGTCATTGTTGTGGTACATAGGTGTTATATCTGAGTGGGATAGCTTAATTGACTATCTTTCATAGCAGCAAAGTTGTTTAATAAAACCTCGAGACATGTTATTTTATATTTACCTAAAATTATATATAATATATATAAGTGTATGTTATATATTTATGTNTATATATATATATAAGGGTTGTGTGTGTGTTTATGTGTGTGTGCATGTGTACATATGCTGGGGGATATCTTTCTGTACGCTATGGATGTATGTTGTTTCTATTTGTTAATAAACATTTGGCCTATGGCAAGGTAGCTTAGAAGCAGCCGGGAAATTCAAGGAGAGATTCAGGAAAGAGAAAGGCAGAGTCTAGGGAGATGCCAGCTGCCTTGGAAGGAACAGCAAGATGCCAGGAGACAGGTAACACCACGGCCATGTGGAAAAAATAGATTAATAGAAATGAGTTAATTTAAGATGAGATAGCTAGCTAGCAAGAAGCCTGCCATAGGCCATACGGTTTGTAAATAATATTAAGCCTCTGAATGATTATTTTATAAGTGGCTGAGGGACAGCAGGGCCAGGTGGAACCGGAGGAACTCGGGACTGGAGAAAATTTAAGGCTACATGCATATGTGTTAATGGAAATTAAACCACTCAAGGTGACAATGCTCCCTACAAGAA
>LZPO01076185.1:0-14450 GCA_001675575.1 Neotoma lepida
AAGGCTGCCTCCACAGCACACAGGCAGACATGCTTGTTTCCCGTGGTTGGACAACAGACAGCAGATGGATGGGCGGATGTGCTGGAGATCTCTGACCCATGCAGAATGAGTAAAGGGAGGCACCCCTCCCTTTCCTTCACTGTGTAATCTCAAAAGCTGTGTTAAATGGACATTCAGTGGCTGTCCAATGTGCCTCACAAGGGAGCTGAAGTTGGCGTAACCCATGCCGAAGAAGGCTGCATGACTATCCCACCTGAGTTAGAACATGGGCACTGAAATAAGACATTTATGGAAGCCCTTCCTCCACCACAATCAGATGTATGACCTTGGAAATGTTACATATTAACCAATCAATGCCTCAGTTTTTCACAGGTTCTCAGAAACTGAGACCCAGGCTTCCTAAAAGGGATGGAGATCTGATTTCTTTGAATCACAAGTAATGAGATTTTAAGCTAGAACTGCATGCAAAGTTCTATGAGTACACCGACATGTCAGTGCACTCCTCTTTACCCATTGGAACAAGGAGATCAGAATGAGTAAGGCTGGGAGAGTTCCTAAGGGAAAGATTTTACAAGTCTGTGCCCATTTGAATTTCTAGCTCTCATTCCAACTTTCTACAGTTCAAGGGACAGCACAGATGACAGATGGAAGTTAAGTAACCTTGACTTAACTGTGCTTTTTTCTTTTGGTTTTATATGACAGAGTCTCACCCCAGTCCAGGATGGTCTTNAGTTTAGCACATAGCCCAAGCTGTCCTTGAACTCATGGAAATCTTTCTGACTCAACTTCCCAAGAGCTGAGATTACTGGTGTGAACCATCACACCTGGATGAACGTTACATAAACTGTTAGAAAAAAACTGTTAGAAAATAACTCCTTCTAATTAGCTGTCACAAGAGATCTGGGATACTGTAATTTTTTCTCAAGTAAGTAAACCTAAATTTAATCATACCTCTAGATACAAGAACTCAAGTACAGGTGAAAACACAAGAGCAGACTAAAAGTATTAAAGCTATGCTACACAACAGAATCACTGGGAAGCTTTTAAAGCCTCCTGATAGTTGGGCAGCCAAGGTCAACTACACCAGCTTCTGGGGGTGGGCCACAGGCCTCAGTATTTGAGAACTTACTGTGTGATCGAAAGTGCAGCCAAGTGCGAGAACTAAGAAGCTAAAGATAAAAGATTGTTTTTAATTATCAGTAGAATAAAGCAGTTCATGTGAGAATACTGAAACACACAGTCTCCCATAAATGGTATTTTAAACAGGAAGCAAAGGGAAGGCAAGACTATCATATATTACAAGAGACAGCAATTCAATACAAACCATGTAGTTTAAACAACATCCCCAAACTGTAAAAAGACATTTGTGGGTCAATCAGGAAAACATGAACACAGTATTAAAGAATTGCTGTCAATTCTGTTTATTGTGATAGTGTAGCTAAATTAAAGTTCCTATCTCAGCACTTGGCAGGCTTGAAGATAAATGGTTATGATGTCTTGGCCTCCAGTTTGCTGTAAAATGAATGAAAGGAAGAAAAGAAGGGAGGGAGAGGAGGAAAAGGAAAAGGGAGGTAGGGAAGGACAGATGGAGAGAGAAGGAAAGGGTAGGAAAGGGAAAGGCAGGAAAAACATGAATGAAAATGACAAAANGACTGCTGAATGATGGGCTGACTACTGCAGTNGAGTTGAAGTTTTTCTCTGACTTACATTTAAACCTTTCCCAATATAATCTTAAATATTAAACAAAATCCTATCTTTTCTTTCCTAAATACAGTCCAAAGCATTATGCTGGGATCAAGGGAGGTAAGAGTAAACCCACGATTGAAAGGGAGTGGGGTGCTGGGAGGGAGAGGCTGTAGGGAGGAAAATAAACATTGATATAGTCTTACAAATCATTTTCAACTGTTCATGTTTCATCACTTGTCCTATCTGGAGTCTCAGCCCAACTGGGAGAGTACAAAGGTACAGGATCAGGACTGTTTACAAACAGCAAGTGTTTGCCAAATAAGCAAACCAAAGACAAGGTTTTTAGTTTTGTGTTAAGTTACAAATAGAAAAAAGAATGCTACAGGGATTCCTGTAGGTCCTGAGAATGTTAAAAACTGCAAATTCTCCAAGAAAAAGGAGGCAGATGAAAGGATTATCAAAGACTGCAAGGGACATCAATTCAAGGACAATGGTAAGCTGTATATGGTCAATATTAGCCTTAAAAACCTGCAAAAGGAACGAAGGGTGTTAGTGTGACTCAGTGTCAGATCTATCTCTAATCTACCACCAATCTACCTATCAGTCATATCGATCATCCATCCATGTGATCCTTATGCAGGTGAGGATTCTTGCTGAGGGTCAGAAAGCTGGCAGGTCGCTGCACTGAGCAAAACAGNAATGCCAGCTCACACCAGGGTCCTTACCCTTCTTCACTGTTAGATACCTCTTGCTGCTCCTCCTGTTTCTCAAGCTCCTCCTCCCCCTAAAAAAAGGCATCCCCAAGATTTTAAAACTGTGAGTCTGAGCACCACAACACACTACACAAACCACTTTTAATCTTTCCTTTAGGATAGGCTCTTCTCCAGAACGTTTTATTTTCTCTCCTAAAATACAGAAATTATCTATTACAAAGAGAACTGGTAAACAGCACTAAAATTCAAAAGACAACAGCCAGTACCAAGGCTAGTCACCGAAGAGAAACTGCTGTCCTAGTTAGAAACAGCAACAGTAAGAATAAAAGCAATCTTTACACTGTGCAGATTACCCCGTGCCTGGTACTATTTTAAGNACCTTGCACAAATGAAGCCATTTACTGCTCACGACAATCCAGTAAGTTAGGCGATATCGTTATCCCCTAAAATAGCAAAACACAGAGAGGTTAAGGGACTGGGAGAAAGTCACAAAGTAGCAGAGGCCAGAATCCACCAAGCAACCCGACTCCAAAGTTCTGGCTCTTTTCCAGTACCCCAGAATAAAGACCTTGGAACTGACCTTGTCTCCAGGAAAAGCAAAACTGTGCCGTCTCCCATTTTCAAAGCTTAAGTACATGACCCAAGAATCCCATCTCCAAAGGCCCTGAGACTGACCAGACACCCGGAACCGGCCCGAGGCGAGGCGCCCGAGGCCCTGTCGGGCGCTCGGCCCAGGTGGCCACCGAGTTTGTTTTTTCCGGCGCCGCTAGGCCGCGGAGGACGGTGTTCTGTCCCACCCTCACCACCCACGAGCAGCCGGGTCCGCTGTAGGACCGTAGCAAGACGAGACCCAAACCCACCCGCGATCGCAGCACCGCGCAGCACCCCGCAGTCACAAAAGTGTCCGAAAGTCCGACCCTGGGGGGGCGGGGCACGGGGCACTTCCGGCCTCTCTAGGCAACAGCGACACTCTATGGTTCGNCCTCCCCTCTTCTCCCTCCTCTTCGTGATTGCTTCCGGAAAAAAAGAATTAAAAAAATATTTATATTTTTTTTAGCTGAAGTAGAATTACATCACTTTCTCTCCTCCCTTTCCTCCCTCCAGCCCTTTCCAAGTAACCCTCCCAAACCCTCCCACTTTCAAGCTGATAGCCTTTTATTATTGTTACATTCATAAATGTATATAGATTGTGCATACATATATATACATCTGCTAAGTCTGTTTTTTTGTTGTTTGTGTATATATGATTTCAAGGCTGACCATTCTGCATTGGACAACTAATAAGAGGGCTCATTCCTGGGACAGAGTAATTCTCCATTTCTCAGCCGTCAATTGTTGCCTGTGGTTCTTTGGTTAGGGGTGGCACCCTGTGAAATTTTAGCCCCCTTGCAAGTTAACATATCTATTGATACTGCCATCGTTCCTGTCTGTGTATGCAGCCATTTCTAGGAGGAACTGTTTCACAGCTGACTTCTGGTATTCTGGCTCTTAACAGTCTTTTTTTGCCTCCTCTTCCTCCATGTTCTCTGAACCATAAATGAGGGAGCTGTGACGTAGATATATCTGTTGCCCTCTGCNTTGTGTCCAGCTGCGGTTTTCTGTGATGGTCTCTATTTGTTGTAAAGAGATGAGGGTTGGTAACCACATTTATCTGGGAAAGATGGCTCTAGCACCAAGAGACTTTCAAAACAGGATTTTCCCAAGGACAACTAAGGGAANATAGCAAAATAATAAGTCCTTGTATAGCTTGACATCTCTGTGAATAGAAAAAGTAAAAAGAAAATTATATTTGCTTGTATCACCACAAAAAAGTCGGAAGGAAATGCATCAGAAAATTATGCAAATGTTTAGAAACTGGATGAAAAAGGGAAATAAAGATGAGGGGAATGTGTTTTTTAAATTTTTACAACTAGTTACATTTTCTGATTAAAGTATTAATTATAAATACATAACATTTTTAAGGACCATTCTGAATGACTTTTATATTAAATCCAAGATAATATAATCTTAAAATTATCATAATTAGCAAATTTAGGTTTAAGGTGCTAAATTTAAAAAATTGATATTGATAATTACATTTTTCATAACCAACCCAAATAAGAAAACATCACCATAAAAAGGCAACAATTAGCAAGAAAATATAAAAGAGACCTAAATGGAAGCAAAAGGCTTTATTTATTAAGGATAGATAGTTGAGAGCTAGATATATGGACTCATATCCCAGCACATGGGAAGCTCAGGAAGGAGAATCACTTCAAGTAACAGGTTCAAGTTCCAGGCCAGCTTGGTCTACATTGTGAGTCCTGGAGATCCATCCTCATAAAACAAAACAACCCCACTCATGAGCATGCAAGCAACCATAATTAAACTCAGCAGGTCACACGTACACAAAGACATCCAGGTAGAGGGGCCTTGGGAAGAAGAATTTCAGTGGGAGATGGTTTCAGTGAGGAAGGGGGAGGGTGATGAGAGGTGAAGATGATCAAAACTCACTATATGTGCATGGAATTGTCCAATAATAATAGAATTTTAAACCATAAAAGTACATACCTAATAAATGATACCGCTACCAAATAACAGAAGATAATAAAAATAATATACCATATCTGTGTACTTGAGAATTCAATATCATTAGGGTGTTATTCTTTCCTAAGTTAATAGAGAAATTCAATGCAGAGTGCTTGCTTCAGCACCACTGCACAAGAATGACATGCAAATTCATGAAGCATTCTATATTCTTAAAAAAAAATCAATCTGGAGTCAAGAGATATCTCAATTGTGTGTATCCAATGGAACCTAACTAGTCTATTTTAAATTCTTATGGAAAAATGAGAGTCATAAATATGCAAGTAAATTTTTGAGCAAATAAAGGTAATGAGAAACTTGCTTTGCCTGAAATGAAGACTGGTTTAAAATGCAAAGGAGTTTCAACACTGTAATACAGACACCAGTAAAGACCAGTAGATCTGGGCATGGGGCAACAAATATGCATGTACAGATGTTCAACACATGGCAAAAGTAGCATTCTAAGTCACTGGAGAAAGAAGGAGCTACTGGNCAAATAGATGACATTTAGGTAGCTAAGTGAAGGAATAAAATATAATTGAGTTTCTACTTAACATGTCACACAAAGATCAATTCCACTGTAAAGTAAGAAAAAACCTTTCATTTTTTAAACATATGGGATTGTTTCTTTATGAACTCTAAGCAGGGTTTCTCTTAAACTGAAAGTGGTGGTTTGAATGAGATGACCTCCATAAGCTCCTGCATTTGAATACTTGGTGGCTGTTGTGGGAGGATTTGGGGGTGTGGCTTTCCAGGAGAGAGTATGTCACTGGGGTTGGGCTTCAAGGGTCAAAAGACTCCTGCCCTTTTGAGTTAGCTCTCTCTGCTTCCTGTGAATGGAGATGTGGATGGAGACGTGAATATTCACCTGAGGCTCTGGCACCTGTTGCCATGCTCCCCATGATGGTGATGGACAATTGTCTTTCTAGAACTGTAAGCCCTGAATAAACTTTTTCTTCTATAAGTTGCCTTGGTAATGGTGTCTATCATAGCAATAGAAAAGTAACTAAGACGTTGAATGAAATACAAATNGAAGAAAAAACATGTCTTACCTCATTAGAAATTAGAACTATGTATGTAAAAATAGAAATGCCAGAAGGTAGTAGGAAAGACACTAGAAAGATTGGGAGAATCTATTTGGGACACACAGTATCAAGAGAAGAGCATTACACTGAATATATAATGAATATATGCACCTAAATATGAAAATCATAGCCAAATGGAAAAAATGGATAAGAAAAATGGATATGTTCAGGCTATTCACAGAGTAGAAATTTTGAATGACTATATTGCTGTATCTAGAACCTGAATAGGCAAACCAGGCCTGGTACTTCCTACTTAGAGATTAATGTACAAGATACAGTGATTTCTTTGCTTTGGAAAAGATGGTCTGGTATGTCCCAGATGACATACCTCAGGTCTTAACTTAGGTGTGTGGCATCTGTGTCTTCACTGGAAATATCTCTGTCCTATAGCAAATGTATTTTATCAGGGCCTTCAGTATATCACATTTGCTCACATTTTCTGAGAGATTTATCATCAGTGGTAAGAANAAACACAACACATTTAAATTGTCCTATAGGCTGTCTCTGACTCTGTTAGCTGCTTTTGGGACCTTTTCCTCCTAATGGATTGCCTCGTCCAGCCTTAAAAGAAGAGGAGGTGCCTAGTCTTACTNCAACTTGNTATGCCGTGATTGGCTAATATGGATGGGAGGCCAGCCCTTTTCTGAAGAGAAAGGAGGAGGAGTGGGGGTGGTGCTGGGAGGGGACTGGGAGGAGAGGAGGAAGAGAGGGATGGAGGAAGGGAGGGGAAAATGTGATTGGCCTGGAAAAAATTAATTATTAATAAAAACATTGTCCTGTTACTTCAGGTCCTCTCTTCCTATGATGCCCAGGAGAAGAACTGTCTTTGTCACTGTTCTATTGCTATGAAGAGACACTATGACCAAGGCAACTCTTACAAAAGAAAGCATTTAATTGGGGCTTGCTTACAGTTTCAGAGGTTTAGTTCATTGTCATCATTGCAGGAAGCAGGGCAGCATGCAGGCAGACATGGTGCTAGAGAAGTAGCTGAGAGTTCTACATCCAGATCAGCAGGAAGCAAGAAGAGAAAGACACTGGGACTGGCTTGGGCCTTTGAAACCTTAAAGCCCACCCTCAGTGACACACTTCCTCCAACAANGCCACATCTACTCCAGCAAGGCCACATCTCCTAATCCCTGTCAAGTAGTGTCACTCCCTGATGACCAAGCATTCAAATCTATGAGCTTATGGTGGCCATTCTTATTCAAACCACCACAGGAACTTTGGGAAACAGAGATCAAAATTTTGCCCATCTTTTACAAATATGAATTTCTTATTCTCCTTTCCAAAAAAGATAGGAGAATGCACTTGCAAATTCAACAACTGCATATTAGATACCTGAGGTCCTACTAGTCTGCTTTTTAAGAAAACACACCCCATCTGGCATTACAGCTTTGACTTGGGCAACTGCTTTGTTCAGTTTNCAGTTCTTAACTATCATTCCCTAGGATCTGTCTGGTTTTTCAAGGATAGGCAGCTGAGAAAAAGGAGGGGATAATGAGGACAACTTTGCATCCCCAATTAACATTTCCACTGGTGAATCTTCACTGTACAGGACATTGGATTGTATTAGGACATTTCTCATACAACTATATACTGTACTTTGAGTATATCCCTCCACAAGTCCCTTTTCCCCNACCCTGTGTTTAATATTATTCCTTTAGACCAGTGGTTCTCAACCTTCCTAATGCTGTGATGACCCTTTAATACAGTTCCTCATGTTGTGGTGATCCCCTAATCATAAAATTATTTTCATTGCTACTTCCTAACTGTAACTTTACTGTTATGAATCATAATGTAAATATCTGTGTTTTTTGATGGTCTTAGGCAACCCTGTGAAAGGGTCATTCANCTCCTAAAGGGGTTGTGACCCACATGTTGAGAACNGCTGCTCTAGAATTTTGCTTCTACTTTTGTGTCATAAGCACATACATGATTTTATGTATCTATATGAAATCTAGGGACTACAAAAGAAAGCATGCAGTATTTGTCTTTCTGAAACTGAATTAACTTGCTTAGTATGATTATCACCAATTGTATCCATTTTTCTGTAAATGATATAACTTTGTTCTTTATGGCTGAAAAAATTCTGTTGTGCATATATGTTACATTTTTAACATATTTCTCTGTTGAGTAGATGCCCAGGTTGGTTCCAGTACATAGCTATTGTGAATAGTTATGTAATAAACATTGATATGCAATTATCTCTGTGTTATAGTGAGCTGGAGTCATTTGGAAAAGAGAGTGGTGNGACTGGGTCACATGGNACGTCTGTGTATNACTTCCTGGAGAACCTCCGTACTGGTTTCCATAGTGGTTGGACTAGTTTTCATTTCCACCAGCAGTGATTAAGGGGTTTGTTTTTTCAGCATCCTCAACCGTATTTGTTCTTTTTTTTTTTTTCTTAATGTCATTCTGACTGGAGTAAAATAGAATCTCACGCTAGTTTTAATTTGTATTTTCTAATGTCTAGCAAGGTTGAGTTTTCATTTGTCTATTGGACATTTGTACTTCAATTTTTGAGAACTGTCTGTTTATTTCACTAGCCTATTTATTGATTGGGTTGTTTGATATAGTTTCTTGAATTCTTTGTATATTCTAAAAATTNATCTTGTCAATGATGTAACTAAGAAGATTTCCTCCCATTCTGTAGGCTGTCTTTTTACTCACTTAATTCCTTTGCTGTAAAGACACATTTTAATTTCTTTAGACACCATTTGTGAATTGTTGGCATTTGTTTCCTGGAAGACTGGAGTCACCTTCAGAAATTCCTTGCCTATGAAGCATTTCTCTTACTCTTCCCTCTAAGGGTTTCAGAGTTTCAGGCCTTCCAATAAGGTCTTTGATTCATTTAGGTAGGTTTGTACAGGATCATAAATAAGGATTNGTTTTTATCCTCTTACATATCAATGTTGAGATTACATACTCAGTGTTGAGATTACATGAACATCAGGCTGAAGCAAAATGTTGAAAACAGTCTATAGGGAGAAATGATGAGCATCTGAAGGGTAAAACCCAATGTAAATGACTTTTTCCTTTTTAATTTCACTAATTTTTTATGTGTATGAGTATTTNGCCCCATGTNTGTCTGT
Source organism: Neotoma lepida (assembly GCA_001675575.1). Classification (NCBI taxonomy): domain Eukaryota; kingdom Metazoa; phylum Chordata; class Mammalia; order Rodentia; family Cricetidae; genus Neotoma; species Neotoma lepida. The sequence continues at coordinate 9,142 of LZPO01076185.1, forward strand.
TCATCATGAGAATTGGAGAAAGCCAGAAAAACATGCTGGAGCTNCTGCAACTGGAGTTACAGGTGGTTGAGAGCTGCCATGTAGGTGCTGAGAACCAAACCTAGGGCTTTGGCAAGAGTAGTAAAGGATAACTATTGAGCCATCTCCCCATCACCTAGTTCTGGAAATTTCTAAAAAAGTAAAATTAATATACAGAGGCTGAAGACATAGTTCATCAGTTAGAGTTCATCCTTAACATGCGCAGAGCCCTGGATTCANTCCCCAATACCACATAAACAGAGCATGGTGGCACATGTCAGTAATCCCAGTATTTGGGAGATAGAGGTAGGAATTCAAGATCATTTTTGGCTACATATTGAGTTTGAGGCCNGCCTAGGATATCAAAAAGAATTTCATATATAAAGAAGAGGGCCAAGTACATAAAGTCAAAGAAATACTAAAAAGATACTGTAGATGTGTGTCATGATTTACATAATAAAGCTATTGCTTTCCTGATTTTGCTTGTGNTATCTGCAAGACTTTAAAACTGTAACATATGACATGATTTTTCCACTCTGCATTTGGTATCAATGTTTATAATTTTGATTTATTTTCCTTAGATATGGTCTTCCAAATAGTATTTCGTTTATTTCATTTTATTTTGTATTATAACATTCATGAGAATGAGGGACTTGTGTTCATGATTATTATGTACAGGCCAANAACAAACCTTTAGCATATTATTGTATTAAATAGACTTTATGAATTTTTTAAGATTCATAACATTTAAAAATAAATTAATGGCATAAACTTGTAATTCCTACATTTGGGAGGCAGAGCAGGAGGANCAGGAGTTCAAGCCTATCCTAAGCTGAACAGTGAGTTGAGGTCAGACTGAACTATATGAGACTCTGTTTCAAAAATNAAAATACATCAATTTAAGCTTTTGACATATTATCTGTTCTCTGTCATTCCTACCTGGATTCCACTCACATTATTTTCATTCAGTCTCTTTGCTGATCTCCCTGCTCAAATCCTTACTTCCTTGTAGTCTGTCTCCCACAAAACTGCCGCAGTGACATTTCTAGGGACAAATTTAATCATATTGCCCAGATTCCTGTTAGGGATACAGGAAAAGTAAGTGTTGATGCTCTTTGCCACACATTCTACTATTTAGTCAGGCAGAAGTGCTCAATTCTTTGGCTGCATCAAGTATCTCAACACACTCTGGTAGATAAAAATGACTTAACTTTCCCAAACAGTATTTACTTAAGAGTTTGAAGTATTGTTAAAGCACTATCAATACTGCAAAAGCACTGTTAAAATTTAACAACAGGGCTTTATTATCACTTCTTTTAATATTTTTTCTTTAAGTAAGCGAAAAATTTTCAAAGTTGGGGCTATTTGACTCACTAATTAATAGCTGTTTTCTTGTTCCCTTTGGTCCTAGCTGCCCTGAGCAAGGATTATTAGCCANAGTCGGCTGGACTGATCTAATGTCAAATCCATCTGCTTTAAGCACTGCAAGGGCACCTGAAGGAAGAACTACATGCCAATGTTAGCTGCTTGCTGCGAAAACATAATTCCAGTTCAGAAGGCACTATTCCAGCTGTAACTGTTTAGTTAATGCGGGAAATTTTTAAAANNTAATTCCAGTTCAGAAGGCACTATTNCAGCTGTAACTGTTCAGTTAATGCAGGAAATTTTTAAGCATCACATGCTTCCTTGAACTCTGGCAGCCATTTTTGCCCAGGCCAGAGGGCAAGTGCTTTCTCTGGTGATCCAACAGAAGGACCATACTGTTATTGGTGCAAATANTTCTTGCATCAAAACACCATTACATCATTCTGGCTATAAAGCAGGCGGTTCAGCTTCCTGTTTCTGTCAGCCAGGATATATCCTCTCATACATCTTCGTGGGATTATCTGTTTGTAGGGCTCTGCTTTCTGGGTTGTCCACGTGACTGCAGACTTAGGACCATGATAGAGGACATTCGGGTACCATTTCAGGATCCGAGATGAGAAATGGCAAAGGCTGGCCATAAGGACTTCTATTACTCTCACCTGTGTGGCTTCAGTCTTGATGAGGGATGAGTATCATCAAGTTTTAGACAGCACCTACTTCAATGATTAACATACCTATTTGCAGAGTTGAGCAGGAACTGAGATAGAGACATACAAAATGAAGGCAGAGATGACAGGCTTTTACCGTTGGTTTAGTTACCTCGTGGGTCCAGGTGAGGACTACTTTTCAGCAAGGCAGTTTCTACGCTACCTACCAGGCATACATAAAATTTACTCCTCTAATTGACTTACAAATATTTTTATTCATTTCAAATGCAAGTCAGTCCTCCAGAGTTACTTGCCTACACACTTGTCTTCTAGAGTTTGAGATTCCAGAAGAGAAATACAGGAGGATTTAGGAGGAAAAAATAAAAATCCAAAGAGGAACAAGTTTATGTTTTCGTTCGCCGCCTCTCTTCACACTTGTCTAATTAGAATCTAGGCTAGGGACAGATTCGACTCCGGAATTAAAGGGTAAGAAATACAGGTGGGGAACTAGCAGTCCCTTCCTGTCCTCTGTCTTCTTTTCGTGCGCACAACAGCGCCCCCTACGAACTCAGCCTCCATCTGTGGGGCTGCGATTTGTGGCCCAAGCTTGACAGCTACGGGTCACCGCGGCGTAATAATCTTGTAATTCCCAGAGAAAATTGCTTTTAGAAAGAAGGAAGGAAGGCTTAATTTGGCGCCTGGGCTCGGGACCAATGACGCACTTCCCATCTTTGTGGCAGTCAGCTGCTCTGGAGCTGGGAAGTTGAGTCTGGGCTGCTTTGCGGAATCTCAGGCTTCCGGGAGATTTAAAGCCCTTATTTGGAAAGGGGTGAGGGAACAATTCTCCTGCGCGATTCGACCCTGATTTGGGGCTCAGAGACTGGGGGAAACCGGAGGAGTCTGGATCTTCCCGGCTCAAACCCAGTCCTGAGGTACCTGAGACCGGTAGAGGCCTTGATTAATTGGTTGTGCTGGGAGTGGAACTCAGGGCATTCTCTTATCATAGGCAAGCACTNGGCCGCTGAGCTCCAGCTCTCTTATTTTTANTTTATGATGTTGGGTATTGAAGCCAGGGACATGCTAAGTACCATTCTAGCGGTGAGACCATTCTACCGGTGAGCTAGACCTTTAGCCATACCATTACTCTTATTTCATAAATGTTAGCACGAGGTANCATTTGTTTCTTATGCTTTTCTTTGTTGTACAATAAACTACAAGTATCACGGCATATCATCCTCCAGTATTTTTTTTAAGATTTATTAATTCTTATGTATGTGTTTGAGTGTTTGACCTGAGTGTGTGCTTGGGCAGTGTGTGCTGCCTGATGGCCATGGAGGCCAGAAGAAGGTGTACAGTACCCTGAGTACCGCACTAGAGTTACGGTATTAGAGTTAGGGACATTTTGTAAGCTGCCACATGGGTTCTGAGAACAAGGTCCTCTGCAAGAACCATTGAGCAATAATGGATTCCGAAGGACATTTTCCTACATCACCATATTATTAGCGGACACAATTAAGAGCAGGAGCGTTCCCTAATACTATTTAACACCTAGTTTAACACGCAAATTCCCTCTGCCCCCAGAAGTCGTCCCACAGATTTCTTTTGCAATTGATTTGTTCCAACTAGAATGCAATTGTAGGCTACTTGGTGTATGTATTTTTAAAATCTCTTTTAGCTATAATCCCACCCCTTCCCTCCTTTCTTCCCATTCCATCCTCTTGTTGAAGAGACTCCACTGGCTCTCCTGTAAATTATCTGCTTACAGATTTGCTTCATGATATTTNTGCTATTCCTCTATTTCATTGTAATTGTGACCCAGTATCCTTTGGGAATTATGTTGCAACACAGGTGTTTGACGTTATTGTTTTTCTGTTATTGCTAAGTGTGCCAAAGCTAATGAAAAAAATGTTCTTGTACTTTCTCTTGTTTTTAGTTCACTGAAGGAGGAAAATGTGAAAGCATCAAACTGCAGTTGTTTCACTGCCTGACACACATTAGGCACTTAATAAATACTTAGGAAATGATTTCTTTGTGGATTACAGGTAATNCATAGAAACTGAATATTAAATTTAGGAAGGACACTTGTAGTTCTTACAGGAATAGACCTTGAACACACCTTCTAAATTCCAGCCTTTCTTTCAGTGTATTGTAACTGTATTCAGGAAGTATAAGCTAGTCCCAGATCTANTGACATCTGTTGAGTGAGGGAACTGCATTTTCAAAGTTACACTGTTTCTCCTTTCAGTTGTATCTGCTTTCCAAAATTCTATCTTTTACGGCACATGGCCACATCTTCCCTCAGTGGGTCTTTCTAGATTAAGTGCAATAGCCCCATCCTTACCTTCTTCCAACCATCCTTCTGGCTTCTCTTCTTGCTTTTGTTCTCGTTTTTTCCACTCAGTACAGAACTTCTCAAGACACAGTCCAGTCTTGTCACTTTCCTTCTTGAAAGCCTTTAAATCAATGGTTCTCAACGTGTGGGCTGAGACCCCCTTTGCCACACCTCTTTCTCCAAGAATATGTACATTATGATTCCTAACAGTAGCAAAATTACAGTTATGAAATAGCAACGAAAATAATTTTGTGGTTGGGGGTCAGCACAACACGAGGAACTGTATTAAAGGGTCGCAGCATTAGGAAGGTTGAGAACCGCTGCTTTAGAGTTTCCCTGTTCATTATAAAGTTTAAGCTCCTGTGTTCTTAGTATGTCTCACCAGCCTACTGCTTTGCCACCTTCTTCTGACTTGGCTGTNGATATTCCAGCCTCCTGTCNTTCCTCTGGCCTGCAGCAAGGCCTTTGAATAGTCTCCAGTGCTCTTGACATCCTCAGCCCAAATGTGTAGTTCACNCCTTCTGCACTTAAGGATTCCACTTAAATGATATCCAGCTGTCCCCCTGCCCACCACAGTTTTCCTTAAGAGTCTAAATGTTTAGCTTTTTATTTCAGTATATTGAATCTTGTATGTATGTGTTTGTGTGCACACACTCTGAGGCTCCAGTGGAAACCAGAGGACCACTTTTAGGAGTTGGCTATCTCTCCGTATCTAATTCAGTTGTGAGGCATGGTGGCAGGCACTTCTATTGGAGGCATCTGCTGGCCCTCTAATGAATCTTTTTAACCTCCTATATCACAATTTTTTTTTTACTCATACCTCCATTTTATAGCTAAGTCTCCAGGACCCCCTGCCTATCCTTAGAGACGTGATGTGTACCCTTAAATGCTTTTGTTCATGTCATTTGTCTGGTCTCTGATATTGGTTCCAGCTCATTTGTCTTTTC
>LZPO01076185.1:29487-40645 GCA_001675575.1 Neotoma lepida
TAGGCTGAGCTTGAAATAAAGGCAACCCTTTTCCTGCCCAAGCCTCGTAAGTCCTGGGATTGTAGGCATGAGCAACCACACTTGGCTCAATACCTTCCTCTTAAGATGATATTATGAATTCTGTCATGACATTAAAGCCTTTCANTGTAATCTAAACCCCAAGAGCCATGGTGCATTAAGGCCAATATGGTGAGGTCAGGATCCGGGAGTGGGAAACGGGGAAGAGTGAGGTAAGGGAGAAAGGCAGGATGCAGGACTGGAGAAGGAATGTGGGGCTGCCAGAGGCTTGAACTCTGAAATCATATTAGGAGTGATACATCAGACTAGCTATCTCCAAGTGTTTGTTATAGGAAACAATAAAGTATTTTTATTTTTACAAGCACTGTGAGTCATGGTTTCAGGCATTTGATGCTGCATATACCTACAAGAAAAGNGCAGATTCCCACATTCCAGGTATAACTCTATGCTGAGTTAGTGGTGGCACAGCTTGTCCTATAGTGGAACTCAGCTCAGTCCTCACTAGCTTAATTAAAAATTTCACTCCTTTTTCTTTTAGTTTTAAGATACTTCTATTTTAGGGGTTGTGGTATGGCTTAGTGGTGGAGTGTACAACAAGGCCCTGGGCTTACTACATAGTACAAGAAGAAGAAGGAGAGGAGGAGGAGAGGGACGGAGGGAGGGGAGAGGGGAGAGAGAGAGAGAGAGAGAGAGAGAGAGAGAGAGAGAGAGAGAGAGAGAGAGAGAGAGAGTTCTATATTAGCTTATAATTAGCTTCCTGTTTCCCTAAAATGGATAAATGTTAGCATGGAGAATCTCCACACCCTGCCCCGAATGTGGTTAATTACCTCACTTTTCTGATTCCCCTACATGCTCCCCCAAGCTGTTGAAAAGGTAATGGCTTCACTGGAAGCCAAACATCTGCCTGGGAACTGATCTTTTCTTTTAGCTTTTTTTTCAGGAGTTATCTACGTTACCCTTTATGTATGCTCCTAACCAACACTTCTGAAGTACCTACTCCCATGAATAATTTCTCCTTATCAGACTTCCTTTTGATCCTTTTCTTGTTCAGGCCTCCTGATGGAGGTTGAAAATGCCCTGTCTGTCTACCCTAAATCCTCTCACAGCTCTGACAGCTCCTTCTCAACTGTCAGGGCAGTTTCACTGTCATCTAAATTCTGTCTCTTGATTTCTCCATTTACACNTCTATAAAAATAGAGAGGAAGAGTGATCAAGCATGACAGAATAATGAGGCAATGCTGGAGGTAACTGTGTTTTTGCAGATGTTCCATATTGACAGGACATCCTGGCCCAGGCATCTTATGATCACAGAAGAGAGGCACTTGGGCTGTATTGTTCCAGGGAAGCAGACTTTGACTCCCTGACTTTCCAGCTTCCATCCAATGTCTTCTTATGTCTGCAGGATCTGAACACTCAGGACACAGACACTTACCTGTTGGGTATTCTTGAGCTCTTCCCACCGTGTACCATTTCTTCAGAAGTGTCCTGCTCTAAATTAACAAAATTGTTAGCTGCAATTCTTCTGCTAAAACAATACATTAACTAACAATTATTCCATAAATTGCAATTAAATAACAATTATCCTATAAATTTAGAAAGAAATAAAAGAAAATAATAAAATAATAAAAGAAAATAATCTCTAGGGTATTGAATAATTATTTACAATTAAAAGCAACTAAAAATATCAACACATATCTTAGGAGTGAACTTTTGCAATTCTAGAAAATGTAGCATGGGGCCTGTATGTGGTGGTGTATGCCTTTAATTCTAGCACTTGGGAAACAGTGGAAGGCAGATCTCTGTGAGTTTGAGGCCAGTCTAGTCTACATAGTGAGTTCCAGGCCAGTCAAGGCTACACAGCCAGACTCTATTTCAAAACAAACAAACAAACAAACAAACAAACAAACAAACAAACAAACAAACAAACATATCCAAAAGAACACCCCCATCCAAAAAGAAGAAAATGTAGCACAGTATGGGAAGATAATAAGAAAGGCCAACTAGGGTACCAGACCAAGTAGAGAGAAGTCCCAACAGGGCACAGCACATNTAAGGAAAATTAAACATGGAGAGTTGTGTTCTCAGTAAGGTGAAAAGGATCAGGCAGAGGCACTCACGGGGCTTCTTTGAAGTATGAAAGGATATTTGACAGTATCAAGCTATATGGAACCAGGATGGGAATGAAAAGGATGCAGAGAAGTCACTGAGGCAGTGAGTGTATAGGAACACAGGGAGACTTAACAATCAGGGCCATCAACAGGAGACAAGGTGACTGGGAAGGCTGTAAAACAGCAACTACAATAGGTCTGCAAGCAGAAGCCAGGAAGGAGGGCAAGAACCCATAGCATATGTGGGCTCCCATTGGCCAAGGAGGGTTGGGGTCAATGACGGGNAAAGAAAAGCACAAATGGAGCCACCCAGAGCCCCCGTCCTTACTTATTATACTCATGGCCTCCTGCTGAGCTGAGTTCCCACAGAGCCTCCTCTGAGCCAGATGGGACCACTCCTCTGAGGCAAAGGCCTGGGCTGTTTCTTCCCCAGTTTTCACCAGCATCTAAAAGGAAAAGAAAAAAGTGGATGGAGAGCTAAAGATGGTGAGGTGGTTTGAATAAGAACGGCCCCCATGGGCTCATAGATCTGAATGCTTGGTCATCAGGGAGTGATGCTACTTGAGAAAGATTAGGAGGTGTGGCCTTGTTGGAGGAAGTGTCACTGGGGGTGGGCTTTAGAGTCTCTCTGGGCCATGGCAGTCCCAGTGTCTCTCTCTTCCTGCTGCCTGCGGATCTGGATGTAGAACTCCCAGCTACTTCTTTAGCACCANGTCTGCCTGCGTGCTGCTATGCTCCCTGCCATGATGACAATGGACTAAATCTCTGAAACTGTAAGCAAGTCCCAATAAAATGCTTCCTTTTATAAGAGTTGCAGCAGTCATAGTGTCTCTTTACAGCAACAGATGACTGACTAAGACAGATGGTNTTAAAGATGCTGAATATCATATAATCTGTGGTGCCAGCNACTCAGGGCACTTTGTAAACATGTGGAAACCATGAGGGCGTAGTACTTATGTTCAGCACCCGAGCATTCCAGTCTCTCAGGGCTGAGGAAACACTGTGCATCTGACAATGTGTAGGACAGCCCACACAGCAGTAGCAGGGCTGTCCCACATGGTGCAGGGCTTAGGAGTGTCCTGTCAGATCTACCCTGCACCAATACACATCTACTGCACNTGTGCATAAAATGTCTGAGACTGTTATGNAATAATATTAAAAACAAATAAAATAATAGACTNTTTCCTAGAAGAAAGCTTGCAGAGAATAAAGACACTGTCACAAACATGGACTTGACTTAAATTTGTTGTTCAATATCATTTTCTGCATTGGTTGAAGTGCACATCAAAGACATAACAAGGAGTTTTGAGGCTCCTTTTAATAGACTTGGATCTCAGGAAATGTAGAGATCTTGCAAAATTTTCATTAATAAAAGTTATTTAAAATATTTCAAAGCTATCTAATTTCAAAAATTTAAGTTTTGGGGGTTGCTTATGGTTGTTCATCTTTATTTGATACTGTNCCCAAAAGTCTACCATGTAGCATTTCGTTCATCTCTTAACGTTTTCTTTCGTGTTCTGAGCTATACTCTTTTCCCATTCCCCAGACTGGATACAGGCTCTGATAAGGAGGTCTAGCGTGTTTCAAGACTGGATGATTTCTGTTTACATCATCACTACCCCATCCCAGAGTGCACACGGACTTACTTTGATACAAAAAAGCTTTCCTTTTTTTTCAATTAAAAAAATTACTTCTCTCAAGATTATGATATAATCCTATCATTTCTCCTGTCCCTTTCCTCTCTCCAAACCCTCTCATATACCCTTCCTTTCTCTCTTTCAGATTCATGGCCTATTTTCTCATTAATTATTGTTACATGCATACATATATATATATATATATGTGTGTGTGTGTGTGTGTGTGTGTGTGTATACACACATTCCTAAATATAACCTACTCAGTCTGTATAATGTTACTTGTATGTATGTTTTCAGGGCTGACCATTTAGAAAGCTTTCCTTGTTTACATAGTATTACCTCTTTTTACCATCTCCCCTTTATCAACATATAATTTGCCTAGAAATCTATATTGGTTTCCCAAGTCTCTTGTAACAGGGCATAAATTTAATACTTTNAAAAAATGNATTTTCTCATTGTCTTGGAGGCTGGAATTGTAAAATNAAGGTATCAGCANGTGCCAGCAGGGTCTTGTTCTCTTAGAAAGCCCTAGGAGAGGGTCTTCCTTGCCTCTTTTCATGGCTTCTGGATGTTATCAGTAATCCTTGGGTGTTTCTCTACTTGGAGAAGTGCCACATTATCTCAGCCTCTGTCATCCCAGGCATTCTCCCTGTGTATTTCTGCCCTCACTGGCCTTAGCCTAAGGACATTAGTTATTGGGTTTAGGCCCACTCAACATAGTTTGACCTCCCTTTGAGTTCATTACATCTTCAAAGAGCTCATTTTCAAATCAGGCCATCTTCATAGGTATCTACAGTTAATTAGGACTTAACCATACCTTCTGAGGGGACAAAATTCAACTCATGTTAGCTCTGCTTCAGCTAAATTTCTGTCTGTTTGGTCTTTTACAATTTGATTCAATATTAATTTGTATCTCCTGTGCACACATAACCTCTATCCTCTGACTTTCCTGGACTCTTCATATTATTCCTTCTTAACTTATGATCATTGGTTATACATTGGTGCAAACATCTAGTTACTTTGTCATTTCCCCAGGTAAAATCATGTTGAAGCCTTTACAGTCTGGAATATATACTTTATATATATATATATATATATATATATACACATATATCATTGTTTTCTTTGAATCCATGTTATATTACATTTACAGCAATTTGGTTTATATTTAACATATGTATAAGTAGGTAGGTTGCCTTTTTCAGACGGGTAAAGTAGTTGATAAGAACATGAGGTGTTAGGTCTGATGTGATTAACAAGAAGTCACAGAAAAGCAGAGAAGACAGTACTGTAAAGACAGTGCCTGGAGAGAAAGCAAATGGAACAGAAGACTTACATGGGAAAGACCCAGCCCATCCTATGTGTCTCTGTCTCCACTGATGCCTCTTTCTGTCTCTGTATCTCTGAGATGGTATGACTATACAAACCATGCTGGCCTAGAACTTGCAGTGACCTCTCCTTCTTCCCAAGTGCAGAAATTATAGATGTGTGACACCAGGTTTGGCTGAATAGAGTCTTACACCATCCTCTTTACTCCTATAGCTTGAGATCTGAATGTGCCTCCAAAACACGGTACAAAATAAGGCTGAAGCCATCAGCATAGGCTCTCGGATGATGAACACTTGGTCTGATAGTCTGTGACAAAGTGAATGACAAGGAACTGCGCCACCCTAAAGGCTTTCAGGCTGAGGAGAGCCGGCCAAGGGATAGGAAGATCACCAGTAAGCTCCCGTAACCCTAGATAGCTGCTCACCTGGAGCCTAGGTGAGGTAGACTGGGGCACTGCTGCATTGTCTTTGGAACTTTCTTCCTGGAGATAGGCTACTCCCTGAGGAGCAAATCCTATAAAGAGAGGAGACAAGAGTCCTCCATGAGACACATTATTGCCTTGGGAAGTTCCCTTTGTTTGGACCCAGTCTCCTAAACCTTCTGTTTTAAAACATCTAAACTAAGATACAGATTTTATGAACTGAGATAAAAGTTACTCACATACATAATACAAATTAAAATTATAGGTATAAGAGAAGGGAGGAAGAAGCTGCTGGTGCATGCTGCATTTGAGTAACACAGCTTACTATTATCAATCCTCACACAAGACCTGTTCTCTTGGTATAAAACAGACGTGAAAGACAAAGGTCAAAGGTCAGGAGCCTTACGTTTTAGAAGTACCTCTGAATCTGTTGGCCTTGGGNGAATCATTCAAACTGAATTTTGGTTTTCCTATTAATTGAAGGTGTTGAGTAAGAAGATGTTATAATTCTGAGCTGGTGAGATGGCTCAGTAGCTAAAGGTGCTTGCCACCAAACCTTGGGACCTGAGTTTGATCCTCAGGATCCACATTGTGGAAGGACAGACTTGATCCCCACAACTTGTCCTTTGATTTACCCACACTTGCTATGGCATGTGCACAAACACCTCACTATACACGCAAGATAAATAAGATGTCACAATTTTAACAGTTTGCAATTTTGTATAATTTTTAAAACTTGCTTTGACATGAGAATTGCCAAAACCACAGAACTTGCTGTTGGTCAAAGACATAAACTAGTATTTATAAAAGGAGTAAGTAATGGATATTTAATGAATAGCATGGTAACTAACATGAATAATAAATTGTATGCTTGAGACACATCAAGACAGTGTCTGATTATGTTGCCCAGCTGCTCTTGAAGTCCCAGGCTCTGGTTAGCCTTGGTGGTATACACCCATAAATCCAGCACTTGGGAGGTGGAGGCAGAGGAGGAAGAGTTCAAGGTCATTCTTGACTACAGAGTGAGTTTGAGGCTGGCATGGGCTACATGAGACCCTGCCTCACCCCTCTCCTCAACCCCCCCAAAAGTGAGGNTATAGCTCAGCTGTTGGAGTGCTTATTTAACATCTATAAAGCCCTGGGTTTGAATCCCAGCATAGCATAAAAAAGACAAAAAGGAGGGGTCAGGGAGATGTCTCAGCCGGTAAAGGTTCTTGCTGCCAAATGTGTGGGACTGAATTAGATTCCCAGAACTCACATAATGGAAGGAGAAAATTGAATCCTGCAAGTTGTCTTCTGATATTTAGACTCGTGCCATGGCTCCTGTGAGCACACAAATACANATATATGTGGGGGTGCACATCTTTAATCCTAGCCCTTGGGAGGCAGAGGCAGGTGGATCTCTAGTTCAAGTCCATCCTGGTCTACATAGTGAGTTCCAAGGCAGCCATGGCTACACATTGAGACCCAGACTCAAAAAAACAAAACAAAACAAAGAAAACCCAAAACATTCCCTAACCAAAATAACAGCACACACACACACACACACACACACACACACACACACACACACACTATAAATTAATGCAGAAATTTTTTTTAACATATCAGTGATTTGCTTTAAAAAACAAAACAAGAAAGAAATAAACCTAGGCTCAAGCAATCTTGCCTCAGCTGAGTAGCTGGAACTATGGGCATGTGTCATTATGATTAATTTCATACTCAAAATTTGTTAAGTAGATCTAAGATATTTTCTGTTTTTAAACAGTTTGATTTATTGTGTGTGTGTATGTGTGTGTGTGTATGTGTGTGTACGTGTGTGTATGTGTGTGTGTGTGTATGTGTATGTGTATGTGTATGTGTGTGTGTGTGTGCACATTGAGGTCAGAGGACAACTTGCAAAAGTTGGTTCTTTCCTTCCACTATGTGGGTCCTGACAACTTAGGTTGTCAGGCTGAGGGGCAAGCATGTTTACCTGAGCCATCTCTCCAGCCCTTAAATACTTTAAACACATACACACACACACACACATACACACACACACAGAGTGGGGGGCATGAGATGATACTTTAATTACTTTGTATACAAAAGCAAGAAAGAAGTCCTTGAGCTTAGAGACAGTCAGTTCTCTTCTAAGAAAAGCATGTATCTACCAGTGACCTCCTTCCAGTGTCCTCAGCAAACACCCTCTAGCACTCACCACTCACTTCTTGGGGGAGCTGTGGAGGTTCACATGTCAGAGGAGGGACCTCAGGCTGGAGGAACTGGAGGCTCTGACACTCCAAAGAGGCGCCTTGATACTCTGTCACCACTAGGTGCATGTCCTGTTCCTGAACATAGAAAGTGGCCTGGAGACAAAAGATTCACCTTGAAAAAGTATCCTGGTGGGAGCCAGACTCTCACAAGGGAACACAGAACAAGCTCCATTTACCCCTCTAAAGAAGGAGCAAGAAGAACTGAGACACATTTATTCAGCAAATTACACGGCAAACTCACTCAGTCAGGCCCTCCTCAGTATCTGGGGACTCAGCAATCAAGGCAGGCACAACAGACAAAGGACCTGTCCCCAGGAACACACAATGAGCTATAGGCACAAATGTAATGAGGACTAGGGTCTGTCCACAATCTCAAAATATCTTCCACAAATTACAAAATAACTACAAAGGGGGAAAATGATAATTCTCTAGAGAAGAAATCTTGACAAGCACTCCCATGACTTTGTGAGGTAAGGGCAAAATCATCCCTATGTGCCTGTGAAAAGACTGACGGAGAAGGCACTGCCCTCTGTGATAGATACTGAGCCAAAGTGAACAACTAGGTGATCATATCATATTCAGATTGTAAGAGCATTTCCTTGATCTTCATAAATACATACTGAAGTACTTGGAGGTAAAGGGACATATTTACAATTAACTGACAGTTGATTACAGGGAAAAAAGTCTGCATAAATGTGCACACCTATGCAAAAAATAATGAATTTGGCTTGTACAGGAAAACGGATGGGGTAGGTGGGGCATATCATGGAACTAGTGTTAGTAACAGCTAAATCTGTGTGAAGAGGACACAAGCTNTCTATACTGTTTTTGTGGTCCTCTCTATTTTAGAATAAAAGGTTAAGCACTAGCAAATACACATTCCTTACCCTATTTCTCTCATACTGGCACATTCATCACTTTCCCACCTGCTGCCCTGTGTCTCCACGTTCCNAGGCTAGATTCTCCAGCAATGTCGCTGCCTCGTCACCACTCTGCAGACGATACATCTGCACCCAGGCTTGCAGCTCCCCTGGCAGGATGGTCAGGAACTGCTCCAGCACCAGCAGCTCCAGGATCTGCTCCTTGCTGTGGGTCTCTGGCCTCAGCCATTGATGGCAAAGTTCCCGAAGCTGGGCCAGAGCTTCCCGGGGCCCAGGGGCCTCCTGGTAACAGAACTGCCGAAACCTCAGGCGGTGAAGTTCCTGAGTATGGGTCCTGCCCGCCTGTGAGTTTCCTGGTTGCTCCCAGGTGGGGTCTTCCACCTTCACTGTCACAAGGCTGTCTTCATGGTCAGCAGCGGAACCCGGCAAAGCTTCATACATGTTGAACTTAGAAGCTGCAGTAAGGCTCATTTGACTGAAGTCTATGCTTCAGAAATGTATTGCGAAACAAACATCTACAGTGTAAAAATTGAACAGAAAATCAAAGCCAAGAGTTTCAAAACCCTATGAAACGTATTTTTATTTCTGTCTTCACTATGTTGTGCACATAGGGTTCTATGCATCAAAATCCTATCCTGAACAAACACTAAAGGAGTTGAGCCTAGCGGTAAGGGATATACCANAAGGGAAGAAAGGCTAACAATAAGAATGACTGCCCAGGCATGGTGGTGCATGCCTGAAATGCTAGCATGCAGGAGCAGAAGCTACTGTGCACTACTTAGTAAGTTCAAGATCAACCTGGGCTAAATATAGAGGCTCTGTCTCAGTGAAACTGAAAACAACAGCAAAAACCTCCCAAACTAATAAACAGTAAGAATGTTTGAATTTATTACTCTTAAGCTAGAGAGGAGGGATAAGCTGACACACGGAGAAACCAGAGAGCTGTCTTGGCAGAAACACAGTACAAAGGTCATTTATTGATATGCATTGAATATTTCACTTTATGTGCAGATATGGTAATGTTCTTCCAAAGTTTCCGATCACCAAATGCCTTCTGTAGTGAGATCTTGCCATGCATGCCTCCCATAATTCTTTCTCAAATCTGTGCTGGCCTACAACTTGCTTTGATAAACAGAGTATGATAGACATGACACAGTAAAAGGAAGTGTCCTATACCTCTTGAGACACTGCCACAAGACAACTATACTGTGAGGAAAGTCAAGCTAGTCATGTAGACGTCACTTGGGACCAGGGCTCCTAAGCTAAAGCCCAGCTGGGCCTAAAGCCTAGGTAATTTATTAGCTAACACAGCTACATGAGTAACTCCAAGGAGGACCAGAAGTAGAACTGGGCAGTCAACCCATAGAACCCCAAGAAACTGTTTTCATTATTAGGGCTTTATTATTATTTTTAAAATGGAATAAACAGCAGACACACAGCAATTTCTTGATTTTCCCTNATCTCACTTTCTCCTTTTGTGGTCTCAATTTCAGCATATCTGTTTCAAGGACATGTGGATCCTTTACTGGCTCCAACTTGACTTTTGACTCCAGACTCACATCTTCCAGTGCCAGCAGGATGCCTCCAGCTTCATGCCTGTCCTGCACCATCATTTCACCACATATCAAAAGGGAAACCAGAGTNCCCCTCACAGTGGTNTTCATTNTATATTCCTCCATTTCTATCAATGTCAGCACTTTCCNTGTATTTAGGCTTAACATCCGGTCCCATATAATCATCNAGTTCAGCTAATTATTTCTACCAGATGCCTCTTACAGCTATCCTTTCCTTCCCGTTCCTTTAGTTATTGTTTTCACCCACTATTACAATAATTTTGTGTCTTACTTCTGACCTCCCATCATTGGATTAATATTTCCTGCAGCACAATTTTGACCATACTTCAACATGCCTCTGGTGTTAGTGTGAAATACATTTGGTATTTACTGTTTTCTTGCACATAACTCCTACAATTCTTTGGGTGGGATAAGCTGTGAGTTAAACTTTAGTTAATCATGCCTATATAATAAAGTCTCCATCAAAACCCAAAAGGGCAGGGTTTGTGGAGCTTCCAAACAGTTGGAGGTTGATGCCTCCACAAAGAGCANGGAAGCACCACACCCCTTAATCTTATCCTAGGCAATACAAGGGCACTTTCTGCTTCATCTGTATCCTTTGCAATATGCTTTATAACACATCAGTAAGAACGTTTCCTGAGTTCTATGAGCTTTGGGAGGGGTAGTAAAAACCCTGGTTTCCAGCCAGTGGGTCAGAAGCATAGGTTAAAAAAAACTAGAGCTTACAACTGCTGTTGAAAATGGGAACCAGTCTTATGTCTTGTATACTTGAGCCTCAACATATAGGATGGATATCTACATTGAATTAGGCGACATCAAATGGTGTTTAGCAAACAATTGCTTGTTTGCTGGTGGGGACAAATCTCTATGACCTTTTGAGGTCAGAGGAGTGCTTCACACTGACATTTGTAGTGTGAGAGAGGAGTGAAAATTTG
>LZPO01076185.1:41694-52708 GCA_001675575.1 Neotoma lepida
TTTCCAGCCTGCACCAGCCTCTCCTGATGGATCCAAATCGCCCAACCACGCGTACATTTACATAAATCATTTCAACCAAAAACCTGTGGGATGTACNNGTGGGAGAGCTCATGCTTGACGTACTTATTGGGTTCAGCCCTCAGCACCCAAGAGAAGTTTCTTCCCTAGACTGGCATCCATAAAGACAGCGAGTCGGCCTTTACCAGGCCTTGTGCGGGGAGCCAGAGGAGTAAATAGGCACAAAGCCGCAAAGGGAGTAAATATACAGATTTTATATGNGTGACAAAAACCCAGGTAGCGTGAATTCAAGAATTATCCATATTTACATTTATTTCCTATGTGTGTTCGAATGGGGAGNCGGTTCTCCTTTTGCCCTAGAGTTCCTAGGGATTGAACTCAGGTTGTCAGACTTGGCAGCAAGCGCCCTTACTCGTGGACTCACTTCCACAGCTTCCCTGTTTTATAAATTCTCAGGATACCCCTTGAAACGTGTTGTTCAGAGTATATTAGCATTTGAAGCACTTAATGGAAATCACAATGTAATTTTGCACTTTAGTGTTTTTCCATAGCAGCCTCTTAAAAAATATCGTTTTGTATGCGTTCTCATGAGCATGCACATGTGGGTGTGGAGGCCAGAGGTCAAGGCCAGATGCTCTGTTACTCTTCACCTTATTTTTTAGNTAAGGTCTCTCACTGAATCTGGAACTCACTGATGCAGCTTCACTGACTGGCCAGCAAGCTCCAGGAATTCCCACACACCAGAGGGATTATAGCTGTGCACTATCATCTCTACCTTTTTCACATGGGTTCTGGTAATCCGAACTCAGGTTCAAATGCTTGTGTGGCAGACATTGTACCAACTGAGCCTCTCCCAGCCCCATAAGCTGTTTATAGACATCACAACAATGGTATTCCATTGTATCGGCTACAATATATACTTACTATATCCTCATTAATGTAGGCTTAGGTTATATTCTTTATAAGCAATGCTATAGGAANCACCATTCAAAATCTTTACATTCTTTTTAAAGCTTGAATTTTTATTAAAAATGACTTTGAAACTTTATAACTCTTTACAGACTGTTCACAGTACTGTCAATATCACCATTTCCATAAGAAAGTATTCTTTATACTATCAATAATTAAATTATGTTTTTACAGTGTTTTAAATATATTTGTTGTGTAAATACAACACACACAAACTGACAAAAAGTAATATATATTTAAAATTTTGATAGTTCTCTAACTTTTAAGGGCCATGCTGTTTAGGAGTAAAAGATGTTAATAGAAAAGCCAGAAAAAGATCATTACTTTCACACAACCAGTGATAGATTAATCAGCATGTAAAAGGATATTCAACAATAGACATAAAGCATGTTCTAAAATAGGTTTTGTTTACTCAAGGACAGCTAGCTGTCTTCTGAGGGTTAGGAATTACAAGTGTTCTAAATAGCTACATGCAGGTTTTTGTATGGATGTTAAGAGTTAAACATCAAGGAGATTCATCATATGTTAAGACTTATCTTGGTGGTGCTGGGAACCTAACCCAGGCCCATGCACATGCTGCACAAATGCTCTACCACTGAGATATATCCTTAGCATTTGTGTTTTGAGATAGGGTCTTATTATGCAGCTCAGGCTGTATTTGAACTTGTGGTCCCCTGCTTCAGTCTCCTATGCAACAGGTCAGCTTCAAGGTTGTGTTTTGGTTGTATGATATTACTATATTATTATAGGGCTGGAGAGTTGACTTAGCAGGACATACTGCTCTTCCAGAGGACCAGAGTTCAATTCCCAGCACCCACATTGGGCAGTTCACTGCCTATAACACTAGATCCCAGGGAGATCTAACAACTCTGGCCTACCTGGACACCCCCCATGCCACATTATTTAAAAAAGATATACATCTTTAAAAATTACTAAAAAAATACAATACAAACTTCTATCACAAATCTAAGTGCTGGGCATGATGGTACACACCCTTAATCCCAGCATTGGGTGGGTGGGTGGGTTGAGGCAGAAGTAAAGATAAGCTAATTAAGAATTTATGAAGATATGATGTAGACAATCAGTTACTTCCCCCTATTTCTATTTGCTCATATTCTTTCTGTAGTGGTAAACTGCATTTTCCTTCTATAAATGGGAGAACTGAGTGGGTGGAGACACCCAGTCTTCTATTTCACTCTGTATTTGGATATTAAAGGCACAGATACTACCCAAAGAAAAATGTCTGATTCAGTCACCATGGAGAAAGTCTAGACCAAATATCCAAGTAATTCAGACTATACAGGACATCAGATTTTAAATTTTTCCATAAGAACAAGACATCCTATATGCTTCCTCATTAAACTGAAAAGAATCTGTTTAAAATTTTAACATGGAGCTAAGTATTTAGGCATTGATCTTGGTATAGCCCTCAAATTATTTGGGGAAAGTACCCATGACATCAACTTAATTTTGCTTGTAAAGGCAGAAGAAAAAATAGGTTTCTTAGCTTATAAGAAACAGGACTGACTTTGCATGAAGGTTTGCAGTGTTTCAAAGAGCTACACTACTTCTCTTACACATTTGTCTCCCTATAGCAAACCATGTTGTTTCCAGTCAGCTTGCTGTCAGTCAGATCTAAGTAGGAGGGAACAGGCCAAGGACTGCTAGGTGCAATTCTGACATCAATTATTTTCCTTCTCATCCTTTTAGCCACATTTTCAGCTCTGCACAAAACAANACCTTCTTCTGCTTCCTTTGTCCAAGTTTTGGCNTAAGATACACATGCTAAGCAAATTTGGGGAAAGCTGCTCAAAGTGGGNTGACTTAACCAGGAAGAACCTCTTTTTAACCTTTTGTCCACACTTTGCATGTGATAGCTGCAACTTCGCCAGTCATATGGCCTTAAAAACTGATGGNGTGGACTATGATGATGGAGCTAAAAGGCCAGAGAGTCAGACTGTAGTGATACCATGGATCAGTCTTTGACTCCAGCCTTTTCTATTGGACAAGAAAAGTATTTGTAAGCCAAGTGTAGTGAAACCAAGCTGTAATTGCTACAAGGGCCCACTTTCCTTCCCAGAGTAGCATAACTTAAGAAGCCTTTTTCTTGGAGAACTATACCCTGTGCTACTCCCAACCCACAAGCAATTTTACCATTCTGCTAATGTGCCTGGGAAGACTTCCCCAAGCTTACTTTTCATCACTAGCAAGACAGTCAATGACATAATGACCATGATCGTCTCTCCAAGATGATCTTAATGGTCAAAATTATTTCAAAATAAATATCATTTAAAATTTGCATCATTGGTATCAAAGGGAAAAAGTCATTTTCCCCCATGGAACATTCATTAAAAACTTTTTAAGCAGCCACTGTAATGGCACTGCAGTTGCCAAGTAAGAAGTTGCTGCTTAGATTAATTCAACATAGGTCATTCAAATGACCCATAGTCTCCTGCATAGTTTAAGTAAAACTTTGATTTTAACAGTGTGATACTGCGGTTAAAACAGGTAGGAACTGTAAAATGACATGAGCTAATTCATGAGGGGCAGGCCCTATAGTTAAACAACAAAAAACTATCTTTGCTTTCTGAAGTGTGCTCATTGATAGTTCATGGGCAGAGTGGATATAAGGCCAGTATGTGGGTGAAACCAGTAGGGAAAATGTTTAGTTAACTTATGCTAGACATCTGAGAATGTGTATTTCCAAGTATTATTAGATTTATTTTTTAACCATTTTTTTGTGTATGTGTGCACCTGTGAGAGTTTATATGGACCATTTGTGTACAGGAGCCTGAGGAGGCCAGAAGAGGGCATTGGATCCCCTGGAGCTGGAGTTACAGATGGTTGTGAACTGCTATGTAGGTGCTAGGAACTGAAAATGGATGGATCCTCTATAAGAGCAGTGTGTTAAGTCATCACTCCAGCCCCTTGGGATTTTTTTTTTCATATGTGTGTGTGTGTGATATTTGCATGTGTGGGGTATACATGTGTACAGGTGCATGTGCACTTATATTAATATCAGGAGTCTTCCTTGATCATTCCACCAATTACTCTCCAAATTCTCCCACCTGAATTCATGTTTGTTGATAAACCTAGTCTGGCCAGTCGGCTTGCTCTAAAGATTCCACTTCTGCCTCCTGAGGGGTAGGACCACATTTGGGCCACTACACCCATTTGACTTCTACATGGGTACTGGGGATCCAAAATATTGTCCTTACACTTGCATAGCAACTGGTTTAACCACTGAACCATCTCCCCAACCCTCATTAGTTTTATTTTACAGGAGCCTGTTGCTATAGTACTTGCCAAAATAATAAGCTTACTCTCATTCTGTATAAATCTATAGGCACTTGACTTGCTGATTTAAAAGATTTCATTCATACATGAGGCTATTATTTAGAGATAAATAATCATGTACTTATCACATTAAAAGCTCTGAGAAGTCCTACAGTGAAGAATTGTTTAACTCTGATCCCACCACCTTAAGTGAAATTATTATAGTCTCGTTATGGCTTTAAGTAAAACAAAGGAGAGAAAAGCAATGGAGGCAAATGGCTTCCAATTTGGCCTCCAAGAACTCTGATGCCATGGTGACTTTTAAAAAGCACTGTTTGCTTGTCAATGTAACAATCCGATAGCTCCAACAGAGAACCTTGTCAAGCCAGTTTGTTCTTGTGGTGATGTCTCTGATGCTGAAAGAGACCTGACTTCTGCCTGAAGGCTTCTTTGCATTCACCACACTGGTAGGGTTTTTCTTCATTGTGGATTCTGACATGCTGATCTAGGTGTGAGTTTAGACGGAAGGCTTTCTGACATACTTTACATTTGAAAGGTTTTTCTCCAGTGTGAATTCTGTGATGTCGAATAAGGTCCGAAGTCAAACTGAAGCCTTTCCCACACTCATTACAATAATGTCTTTTGGCACGGCCGTGGATTCTCTGATGNTGGGTGAGGAGTAGGGCCTTACTGAAGGTTTTCCCACACTCCTTGCATTGACGGGGCTCCTCCTGACTGTGAATTTTTTGGTGTCGATTAAGATGAGAGCTTCGCCTAAAGTTCTTTCCACAATGGATACACAGAAAGGGTTTTTCTCCAGTATGGATTCTGAGATGCTCCAAAAGGCCTGCATTCTGGCTAAAGACTTTTCCACACTCTTTGCACTTGTAAGGCTTCTCACCAAGATGGATTTTCTGATGTCTGATGAGGTGTGAACTCCTCTGAAAGACTTTCCCACACTCATGGCAGGGGTGACCTTTCTCTTTAGAGAGGACTTCCCGATGCTCAGTAGGAACAGAACTCTGACACACTCCAGATTCACAAGGCTTTTCTCCTGTATTTGCCCTTTCACGTTCAGTCAGGGCTGAGTGCTGGACAAGTCCCTCCTTAGTTTCCAAGCATTGGCTGGTAGTTTTCTCCTTGGGCATGGCTGGCTGCTTTTCGAATTTCAAGTCCTTACAGCGGGCCTCANTGGGTTCAGATGTTGTACGAGATGATTTGTTTCTTCCACAGGAGTCTGTCACTATAACAAGCTTCCCATTCTCATTCCTTGTTTCCTTATCTGAAACATTAAACAGATATACATCACCATTTATTTAATTTTTTGTGCTCAGGAAAAGGAATCTGCAAATAGGAAGAAATATTTAAATCAAGCCATGTATACAAATTTAAAAGAATTAAAAGAAAAAATTTTATATGTACGAGTGTTTTGCCTGCATGTATACCACATGCACATAGTGCCCATGGAAACCCTAAGAGAGTGCCCAGTTCCCTGGAACTGGAGTTACAGAATGTTGTGAGCTGCCATGTGGGTGCTAGGAACTGAACCCAGGTCCTCTGCTTAAGTAGCCAGTGCTCTTAACAGCTGAGCCTTCTCTTCAGTTCCTACAAAGTTAAAAAAAT
This sequence comes from Neotoma lepida, assembly GCA_001675575.1. Taxonomy (NCBI): domain Eukaryota; kingdom Metazoa; phylum Chordata; class Mammalia; order Rodentia; family Cricetidae; genus Neotoma; species Neotoma lepida. The sequence continues at coordinate 47,581 of LZPO01076185.1, forward strand.
TGCTTGCTTATGATTATTTAAAATACATATATAGAATGATTTACAAGAAACTGTGGTTTTGAGTTTTGGTTTTTCTTGAGGTAAGGTTTCAACACGCAGAATAACCTGGCCTAACATAAACCCTCTTCCTTCAGCCTCTCAAGTCCTGAGATTAGTCATGTGCCAGTCTATCAAGCTTGACATCCAAGAAATTGTTAACCATGACTGGCTTGAGGGAAGAATAGGAGTCATGGTGGGAGGTAACTTATTTTAAATGTTCTAAATTTTATTATGTGATATATATTACACACACAGAAGCTACTAAGCATGACTGAACATTCTTGATCATGATTTGTCACATGGGGAACAAAAAGGATTTATAAAACCATAAAACTAGGTCACCAGAGGACCATCACATTAAAAAGGGATAGTACTTTGAAAAATGAAAATGTTGGCATAGTGACAATTTATCACTGAGTAGAATGTAATCTTAAAAAAGTAGTTTAAGTCCTTATCAATAAATCAACAGCACCAGGACCACAAGACCTTGAGAATAATGAATTTGCAAAAACATCATGTTGTTGAAATATGAAGTGTTCCCCTCCAAGAGGGGAACAGAGGTTCCTTAACCTACTCACATGCTGCAAGTTTTTCTAAAATACTGAACAGGGAAGAAGACAGCAGAGGTCAGCTATAAAAATAAGATAGCCAATCATTAATAGAGACGGTTTACTCAAGGTTAGGAGCTGTAACAGATTCAGAGCACAATACAAAACCCTGCCCTTTAACTCTGGAAAGGAAAAGAGAAGTAAGCCAGGAACTATAATATAATGTAACATGAGAGCCCACGTGGGACACTGACCCAGATTCAGAGGAAGGATCAAGGGAGCAAGCAGGGGAGTTGGAAGAGCAGGGAATAGAATGAGGGAGGCAGGGGAGACCCAGAAGAGAGAAACTAGAAGGAGCAAATGGGAAATGAAATGGGGCATGATGGAAGTGCCTATGAGTGGGAGGCAGGGAACAACTTGTACGTGGGGGTGTGCTGCATCTCTTTGTTCCTCTTCCCAACATGGTCACAGTTTTTCAAATGTGAAAAAAAAAATTAGCATCACCTAACTCACTAGGAGTTTTAAGGAAGGGGGAAACAATACATTTGTATTTAAGCAACAAAAAAGAAGAGAAGGTAACTTAATGGCAGTATCAAGAAGACACTTTGGAGATTCCAAGGCTAAATTGGTCTACATAGTTGCAGTTGAGATCAACCAGGGCAACAGAGGAAGATACTATCTCCACAAAAGAAAAAAAGGACACTAAGTCGGGGGAGGGAGAGAGAGAAGGGTTGTATCAGAAAGAAAAAGATAAAATAAAACAGTAGCAAGGGAGAACCAAAAACAAAACAAAACAACCCACCAAGAAAACAAAACAACAAAAACAAACAAACAAAAGCCAGGCCAAGTAACCACCCTCCTCACTTTCATTTATAGTGATTTGANGGAGATAAGAAAATGAATAAGGAAACTTATGCCTNAGATTCTTTGCCTTGGGTAAGAAGAGAAGGTAGGTCCAGGTCCAGATCTACTTCTCCTTGGTATGTTGTGTATTTAAATTGCGGTTCATCTTTTAAATCTGGACTGTGGTACAAGTTTATTGTATATACAAAAAACCTCACCGACAGTGAGGCTACAGTGTGGACTGTGTATATAAATTATGTCATAACAGATCTGATCGAATCAAAACACAAAAAGCTAAGAGTGCCAAGTCAGAGGGCACGGCATAGCCTACCATAACTCAAATGCAAAAGGATTCCATTTAGTTCTTACCCCTGTCCTTNGCAGGCTTCTGAACCTCACGCTCAGGCAGGACCAGCACAGTCTGTCTATTTCCCTGGGTTGGGTCCTAGAGATAAGTACAGATGATTAGGAAACTGGTTTNCGAAAAGCTATCTCTGTGTTAGAAAAGAGAACAAAGAGAAACTTTAACGAGGCAGAGGAATGGAGAGCCTTCTCACACCAGGGGGTGGCAAGGGTGAGGTGAGGCTGAAACGGACCAGCAGTGAGCAGTGCCCCTCCCACTGCTGTGCTCATGTCCACCTATGTGACCTGGGGGCTCACTTCTTACTCTCCTGCAGAAGGACACCTATACCCCTTACCTTCTGTTGTCCTGCTTCTCCACGGTCTCGCTGCAAATCTTCCAGTATTCCCACCAGGTCCTCCCCAGTCTCTGGGTGGTGCTCGAGCACCTGGACCAGCAGATCTCTTGGCAGGATGGTCAGGAACTGCTCCAGCACCAGCAGCTCCAGGATCTGCTCCTTGCTGCGGGTCTCAGGCTGCAGCCACTGTCTGCAGAGCTCCCTGAGTCGGCGTAAAACCTCTCGAGGTCCAGTGCTTTCCTCATAGCGCAGTTGCCTGAACTGTTTGCTCAATGGCTCCTGCCCAAGGCCTTTTCTGTTTCCTTGAACTCTGAATCCCTGTTCCCAAGCACAGTAGTTTTAACAGTGGCTTAAAGCACAGACTTGGATCTGCAACTGTCATCTCTTTTTTGACCTTAAACTTTGAGTCAGATTTCTACTCAGCTCTGCATATAATCATTTAAGGAATGTCTCTCTGATAACTGGCAAGNAAAGCTTGATAGCCTCTAATTTGCCTAGCCTTGCTAGTACCCCCACTCCTCTTTTTTTTCTTTCTTTTTTATTTTTTTTGAGACAGGATCTTACTATGTAGCTCTGGCTGGCCTGGAATTTGGTATGTAAAGCAGGCTGGCCACACAGAAATCTACCTGCCACTGAGTGCTGGGATTAAAGTCCTAAATCATGATGCACAGCTTCTAGTCCCCATTTAAGGCTAATGCCACCAAGATAAGAATAACTAAGTTATTTTCAAGAGACCAAGAACTTTGCAGACAGATCACCCATGATGGGATCCACAGGTACCAGCATTGGCTGACTGAGCAGTAATGACTTCGCTGGAGCTATAAGGACCTTACAGAACCAGCATGAAATAATGACTGATCAATTTGTCCAAGACTGATAGACAAGGACTATGCATGCTATCTGCCCCTCTTTCTCTCAGCTTTTGTCCTTTTCCCATTTAATCCTGAAGTTCTTGTCAGGGCCCTAAGACAGGGCTTAGGATACTGTCTTCCTGTTTCTTTACAATACGGACATGCTAAGTAACAAATGCCTTTCTTATTTCACTACCACTCATCTCTCTCATTGGACTGAGTGGCAAGTCACTAAATTTAGTCTGTTAGGACCCCCAAGGTCAGACCTCTGATTCCATGAACAGTAGTGATCCCCTCATTACCTGAAGCTCCTCCTTCAGACTCAGGGGAGCCAAAGAGTATGCACGCTTGCTAGGGTGGATCTGGGAAGAGGTATGTGTGGGAATAGAACATGATCAGAACATGTTGTTGAAAATCTCAAAGAACTTTAAAAAAAAAAAGAAGAATGAGCACGAATACACACTCACCAAGGCCAGTGCCATCCCTTGCTGAATTCGGGCACTTTGTTTTGGAGAACTTTCTTTTGACTGTATCCTGAGGGACACTCCTAAGAACACAAGAGTCACAGAAACAGCAGTGCTAGTAGTAATAACAGCGACAAATGATCTTTCCTTAAGTTGTTCTCTCCAAAATAGCTATTCCTAAGTGTACCTAAGCAAAGTGAGGAAACTTTTATAGGTTACCACACAACCTAGCAATAGTAAGAGATATGAAAAATCACCAGTTTTTGTTTGTTTTTCAAGACAGCATTTCTCTGTGTAGCTTTGGAGGCTGTTCTGGGACTACTCTGTAGGCTGGCCTCGAACTCAGAGACTCGCCTGCCTCTGCCTCCTAAGTGCTGGGATTAAAGACGTGCGCCACCAAGGCCTGGCTTGAAAAATCACCCCTTTTAAACTCTCGAAATAACCGATTCAGTTGAGAAGCACAAATGAATGCTAAAACCACTGGGGTGAAAGAGGGAAGAACAGACTGTGCTCCGTGTTATGCACCACACTGTGTATTAATGAAGGGAAAATAAACATTTCTGGCAGCTGCAAAGGTAACCAAATGATCAAACTTGGCAGCATCAACAATTAAGGCACCAACACCAAGTACCCTATCACCTCTGGAACACTTTTAGTAAATATTATTTATCATGAATTTACTGAGGAAACTTTCTGAGAAATCAGAACTCTAGTCCATCTACAACAGGCAAAGATCCAATTTCCCCCACACAAAAAGCAGATGCTGGGANATTACTGTCTAGGTTGAGGAGACACAACTAAATGAAACATAGGAAATTGGTGCTTGTACTAAAAACAAAACATCAAACATCTAAAACCAGAGGTGGTACGTCAAGCCTACATTCCAACACTCCAGAGACTGAGGCAGAAGGCTTACGTGTTTTGAGGCCAACCTAGGCTACATAATGGGATCCTGCATTAATAAATAATTAATTAAAAAGCCACTACTAGTATTCTTCTTTTGTATGTTTGTGATATAGTCTTGCTATGTTACTCAACGTAGCCTCNTATGCCTGATCGAAAACAATCCTCTCTATTTCAATCTCTCAAGTAACAAGGATGTGAGAGGCACCATCATGTCCTATTAGTAGAAGTTTGAAAAAGTCCAAGAAAGTGATGATTATCAGCCATAAAATATAGTTTGGTATTGTGGTGGTTAGTTTATATGTCAATTCTGTGACACATCGTGTGAAGATATTTGGTCAAACATTATTGTGGATGTTCTGTGTTTTGGGATGAGATTTAATATTTAAATTAATAGACTGTAGACTGAGTAAAACAGATTGTCTTTCATAATGTAGTGGGCCTCGCCCAATCAGCTGAAAGTCTGAGAACAAAAAGACTGATCCTCTCCCAAGTAAGGGAATAAGATTTCCTCACTAACAGCTTTCAAAAGCAGGCACCAGTGTTTTATTTCTGCCTTCAGCTCTGGACTGAGACTTCAGTTCCTCTGNGTCCGACGTCTCTTGTCTTCAGACTTGAACTAAACAATCAGCTTTTGTGGTTCATAGGTCTTTGGCTTGCACTAGAATGAAATCATTTTCAGTTTTGTTTTTAGCTTAATTCCCCCTGAAGATCTTCGGACTTGACAGCTGCCATAATCATGAGGTAATCCTTGTAATAAATCTTTGACTTGTTTCCTATTC
>LZPO01076185.1:57334-68359 GCA_001675575.1 Neotoma lepida
ACACACACACACACACACACACTTTAGAAAGAAAACTGGTATATCCTGACCCGGCATCTCTCCAAGGATCATTGAATTCTAAGCCACTCTACCCTCACTCCACCCGATCCCCCAAAGTACTAGCAGCTGTACGATTTAGAGTTGTAAATTGTTGAGTCTGGTCTTACCACTTAAGAATGAGAAGGATCCTCCAATTCCAATAATAACAATGAGAGCTGTCTCAGGGAGTGTGGTTCCTCAGACTGTCCTGGGAGAGGAGGGCTGAGTGTGTGGCTTGCAAAACATAAAGAACAGCCTTGAGGTCTTATACAAATGCATTCATGAGAGTGGGCCTGCTCCATTAGTAATACTATTGGTGATGTGTGGATATATTACCAATAAGTCTTATTTCAGAAAAGAACCTAATAAATCCTATTGCAAGAAATTTTAAATTACCNGACTGATTCCTTTTCTGTGCCATTGGCCCTAGCTCTTTGATTGCTCAGACCTCAGGATTTNTCTCAGTTGGAACCTCACCATTCTTCCAGAATGAACTACCAGGAGTGTTCTAGAGGAACCTGCAGATGCTGCTGCTGGTCTTCTGGGGAAAAAAAGTTTGGTTGGCGGTACTTAGCAGTACCTGGGGATTTGGAATATAAAGGAATTTGTGAGTTAGTTAACTTCCTGGGCAACCAGGGGTTCCATTTTTCTTCCTTTCTAGCCTCATTTCACAATGCTCCTCCAGAGTTGACTTCACAATAGGCTTGCTGAAATCTTTAAAATTTTTTCAAATTGTTATTTTATGTGTGTGTAGGTGTTTTGTCTGCATATCTGTGTATCACTTGCTGCCTGGTGCCTGTAGAGGCCAGAAGACAGCATCAGATTCCCTGAGATAAAGGCNATTGTGAGCTACCATGTGGGTGAATGAATCCAACTTGGGAAGAACAGCCAGTGCTTTTAACCACTGAGCCCTACATTGAAGATCTTCTAAAACTTTATTGCTGTTTCCTCAACTAGTGCTTTGATTCCCNAAGTCCTTTCTTCTTGGAAGACAATGGGGGTCTGAGTGTCCACCAACAAAGAGGGGGTCATGTCCATACCCTTTCCACCCTTTCCTACCTTTTACATTTTCTTTCTAACATCAGGGAAACTGTGAAATACAGACCATACTCACCATCACGACATCTTCCAGGACTTTAGGATCCATACTGGCAATTTCTGATACAATTCATAAATTTGCTTCAAGAATTTGCATGGTCTACATTGGATTTTTGTTGTAACATCAGAACTATGCTCAGTCCTAGTTTTGGGAACCCTTTCTAAGTGCCTTGAGGCTACATCTCCAATATCTTCCCCAATGTTGTTGCCCATTTCAATTTAAACCCCANTTGTCTTCGAGGCTGGAGGCTGGAGAAAGAGTCCTGACCAGGTTGTTCTGATGCAGGCACCCAGTTTCCTCTTCTGCTCTTATCCAGTACCAGCCTCCTCAAGTCTGAGTAAGAGGATAAGCAGGGCCTGTGTGCCTGCCCAGTTAGGGCAAAAGTAAGAAAAATGTAGCTAAGGAAATCAGCCCCTCTTGTGTGGTCTTCCTAGTAAGATGGCCCTGAGTTTTTCAGTTCAGGAGGTGAAAGGTGGAAAGGGATGTGTGGGCCTAGTGGTTGTTAATCTTGACCTACACTCAGAGGGAGACTGAAAAAATTTTACTTTATTTATTGTGTGTTTGTGTACCTGTGTGTGCACATGTGAGCCACAGCATGCAGATGGAGGTCAGAGGACAACTTGCGGAGTCCATTCTTTCTTTCCATTATGTGAAGAGTCAACTCAGGTTTTCAGATTTGTTGGCAAACAAAATCAGTGGGAAGAATTCTCAAAAAGCTAAAAATAAATCTACCAGGCACTGCCAGTCACGTTTTCTGTCCTCCCAACTTCTATAATACAGCAATATTTCAGTCACTATTCTGAGTGTGTGTATTTGTGTATGTGTACATGTTGAGAACAGAGATCACCCTTAGATGTCGTTCCTCAAGAGCTGTCTGTAACACGAATCTTAAAAGGTCTTATAAATAAAAAACTCGGGAGCCAAGTATTGGGGTTGAAACCTGAGAGATCAGAGAGACAGAACAAACCACAGCCAACCTCACCTCGCCAACTCCTCAGCTGATGTTGTTTCCTCAGACTGAAAGCTTCTGAGTCCTCACCGGAATGGATCTCAGCTGAACTGCTGCTAAAAGCCTAAAAGCTTAAAAGCCTCTAGTTCCTGGTCTTCACACCTTATATACCTTTCTGTTTTCTGCCATTACTTCCTGGGATTAAAGGTGTGTGTCCTTCCCAAGCAAATACATGAGATCTCAAGTCCTGGGATTAAAGGTGCATGCCACCAGGCCTGGCTCTGTTCCCAGTGTGGCCTTGAACTCACAGACGATCTCTGCCTCCTGAATGCATGTGCTACCACTGCCTAACCTCTATGTTTAATATAGTGGCTGTTCTGTTCTTTGACCCCCCAGCTAAGTTTATTAGTTAAAACACAAATAAAATATCACCACAGCTGTCTATTTTGTTTTCTGAAACAGAGTCTGTAACTGGGTCCTAAGGCTTGCCAATTAAGCTGGGCAGGCTGGCCAGTGAGCCTCANGGATCTGCCTCCTTAGTGCTGGGATTCAAAACTACACCACCATATCTGGCTTTCTATGCCACTGCTAGGTTAGAATTTNGGTTCTCATGCTTGGGCAGCAAGTACTTCATCAACTGAACTGTTTTCCCTAGCCCCCATTACTCTGAATTTTTAAAAAGAAAGTTGCTATATATTTACAAAAACATACATACATATTAATAAATACATCTTAAAGGGGAGGGATCTGGATAGATGGCTCAGTGGTAAAGAGCAAACATTGTCCTTTCAAAGAACCTGATTTCAGTTCCCAGAACCCAGCTTACAAATGCCTGTAATTCCAGTTCCAGGGGATCCAACACCTTCTTCTAGCCTCCATAGGTACCCACACATACATGACATAAATTCACACAAACATATACACAAATAAAAATACATCTAAAACCCAGAAAATTATGGGATCCATAGTTATTATAAATAATAAAAATCTTACAAATGAACCTAATAAATTTAGCTCAAAGTTAAATATTATCAAATCTGTAACTTNAAGTCATCATACAACTGAAATAACAAAATTAGGTGACTTTCACTCATGCTTAAATTTTTAGTAAAACTCAGTATATATTTACGATCAAGAGGAAATAGTAAAGTAAGAATTAGGGGACACTTCTTGTATAAAGCAAAAATAAATATACTGTCGATTCAAGCTCCCTTTTGATGGTAAAGTATTAAAAGCACCTATATAAAAATGCAGCTGAATTTCTTAGAACATATAGGGGTTTATCTTTTGTTCTTCAAAGACTCATGTGCTGAAGGCTTCATTCCCAGCCTGTATTATTGGGTCGTGTTAAAACTTTCATGAAGGGCCTAATGGAAGAATCTAGGTCACCAAGGGCATTCCCTTGAGGAAATCCTAGGACCCCAATTTGTTTTTGTTTCCTGGCTACCATGAAGTAAACATACCTCTGCCAAATGTTCTCTGCCATGCTGCCCTGGCCTGTGAAAGACCCAAAGCCAGAAACCTTTGAAAGTAAGCCAAAATAAATCTTTCCTACTTCTAAGCTACCTTAGGCATTCTGTCACAGCCATGCAAATTTAACAGAACATTGGTAAAGAGGGGTAGACTTGCTGTGAGTATTCCTGATGTGGTACAGAAGCTTTTGGAATTGCTTTGTCGGGGGAAGGGGCAGGGATAGGTTTGGGAAGTAGGCTCTCTTGTTATGGTGTTCTGCCTGCCACAGGCCTGAGGTAAGAATTTGCTACATCTGGGCCAGCAAGATGGCTCAGGGGACCGTGGCAGGTTGGAGTGGGGGTAGGGGTGGGGGTAAAGGCACTTGTTGCCAACCCTGACAAACTGAATTCAATCCCTGAAACCCACTTCTGGAAGGAAGAACAAAAACTTGTATGTACATACACATACAAAATAAATAAATGTAAAAAATCAAAAAAGAATTTTGCCAAATCTGGTTTTTTTTCTTTTTTTTTTTGAGAAGTTGTGACCCTCCACCACCTGAATGCTTGTATTAAATGTATGTTTTACCAGGCCCAATTCTTAATAACCTGTTTATAGCTAAGGATCAGAAATACCTTTCATTGTGATGCAGATACATAAAAATGATTTTTTTGGTGTGTGTTTGCCTGCATGTATGTATGTGCACCATGTTTGTGTCTAGTGCCTGCAGATGACAGAAGATGGCACTGGACCTCCTGTCCTGGGATACAGGCAGCTGTGAGCATTCATGTGGATCTGGGAACTGAACCCATGTCCTCTGAAAGAACAGCTANTGCCTTTAACCATGGAGCCGTTTCTCCAGCCCAATGCTAGAGATATTAAAAGATTGCTGGGCTGTGTGGCATATGCCTTTAATCCCAGCACTCAGGAGACAAATGGCAGGTGGATCTCTGAGTTCAAGGCCAGCCTGGCCTCTAGAGTAAGTTCCAGGAGAGCCAGGAATACACAGGGAAACCTTGCTTCAAAAAAAAAGCAAATCAAACACACACACACACACACACACACACACACACGCACCCCTACCACAAAACACTTATTTTAGGTCACCTTATGTGATTTTCATAGTTTGTGCCATATTGTATTTTTTGTGAACTCATAAAATAATCGTCTATGAGAAAATTATGCTTCAAAAATTTACGATTGTAAGTTAATCAGCAGCANTGACACTTAATGTAGTTTCTCCACACTGACTAAAACTCTGGAGACTTGATCAACTTCCTGCATCAGCAGAGTTTACTAATAAACTGATTCTAAAAGCCAAGCAGAGTGATACATTCCTGTAACCACAGCTAAGGCTGAGGGAGGAGGATCACCTTGAGTTTGAGGCTAGCTTGTGCTATGGAACAATCCTTTTGTACACTGTAAAGATTTGTCACTTAAATTGATTTAATAAAATGTTGATTGGCTGGTAGCTGGGCAGNAAGTTAGGTGGGAAAGCCAAACTGAGAATGATGGGAAGAAGTAGGGCAGAGTCAGAGAGTCACCAGCCAGACATAGAGAAAGCAAGGTGAGAATGCTGTACAAAGGTACAAAGGTACCAAGCCACATGGATAAACATAGGTAAGAATTGGGTTAATTTAAGTGCAAGAGCTTGTTAGTAATAAGCCTGAGCTACCAGCCGAACATTTATAATTAATATAAGCCTCTATGTGGTAATTTGGGAAGCAGCTGCTGGGTGTTTGGGAGTTGATGGCGGGACAGAAACTTGTGCCTACATATGCTGTGGGATGTCTTTCTGTATGCTGTGATTATGTGTTGCTCTCGTTGGTTGATAAATAAAGCTGTTTGGCCAATGGCAAGGCAGAATAAAGTTAGGCAGTACATATATTCAAAATGAAGATGGAGATGAAGAAGGGCAGAGTCAGAGCAGATGCTGCGAGCCACCCAAGAAGCAANATGTGAAAGAACTGGTAAGCCATAGGCCATGTGGTGATACATAAATTAATATAAATGGGTTAATTTAAATGTAAGAGCTACCTAGTAATAAGCCTGAGCCATCAGCCAAGCATTTATAATTAATATAATCCTCTGAGTGATTATTTGGAAATGATTGCGGGATGGGGCAGGACAGAGAAAAGCCTCTGGTTACAAGATTGGGCTATAGAGTGAGTTCAAGACTCAAGGTAAGCCTGGGCTATATAACAAAACTCTTCCTCAAGGAGGGTGTGTGTGATTCTAATGATTTACTCAAATGTTAGACATTTGTCTTATTTTTATTCTACAACCCACAATTACATAATTCCTCAAAAAATCACTTCAAAGAAAAAGCTGTTCTCTGTTTATATGATAGCCCCCCTGAGACAAATGTGATATACAACCAAATTTCACATCTCTTTTAAGGCAGATTTACTGGCCTGGTCCCTCTATGATGGCAACATTCCATGGTGAGTGAGCTGTGCGTACTTAGAGGCTGTAGTTGCTCAGCTGGTTCATTTTCTCAAGTGAGAAAGACAAAGATCAGAAAACCAAGTAAAAAGAAAAGTGACAGAAACATTTGTAAGACAGTTGATAAGTTAACTTTGTATTACTTGAAGAGCTTTTATGAGGAGTAAGAAGTCCAACATTCCCCAAATAAATCGGCCAAAAATTAGTTATATAAAAAAAAAAACTACAAAATCAGAAATACAGAAAAAGATGCTTTACCTTACTCTTGAAGAGGGAAAATAAAATTAACAGTGAAAAGCCACTTTCACTGACCAGAAGAACAAAGACATAAAGCTTTTTGAAAAGTACAATGCTGGTGGTGATGTCAGGCTGTCAATCTTCCTAGAAAACATCATTGCAGTATCTACTAAAAATCAAAAGCATGGAGATTAAATGTGTCATTTAGATTTTCACTAATAACTGCCCCAGAAAACCCAATTTCTTAGATTTCTTATATTTTTTTCATTCTGTGCTGCAATTTATAATTAACTTTTTCAAGTTTGACCCCAGTTGATCATAAATTCAATGGTGGCAGTGGCTAAGGCTAACTTACAGATCTATCTACAGAACTTACAACACACAAAGCACTATTTTCCTCTTTACCCAATAAATATTTGTACAGAGAAAATACCTTTCAAGGCTGGTGCTCACAGCTTTGATGAAAAGAGTGACCGTAACCCACTTCTGAAAGCCTCCACAGTCCTTGCCCTTGCCCTTGCCTGGGGCACCAGGCTGTTGACTTTCCACCAGTGCTCTCCTCATACCCATGTCATGAACCAACAGGTCTTGTTGGCCTGAGTTCATTTCTGTTGACATTAAGTCAGAAGAGTCCCACATAGCCAGAAACTCTTATATACAATGGAAATTACAAAATCATTTAAAAATTAGATTCATATTTACTGATATAAAACATTTTTACTATTTACTGTTAAGTGAAAAAAAAAGTGTTCACCCCTGTGTATAGTGAGGTATAGTTTCCATAAATGGAATGTGCAGATACAAAGCACAGCTCTCACTAATTTCCCTCAACTTCCTTTGGGGCAGCCTGGAGCAAGTTACAACACTGAATGAAGGTGTCCTTCCATACCATACTGTCCTTCAGGATTCTGGAGCTCACTCCATGCTNTCAACTCTATGAGGCTTACTAGTGTTTTGAGCCTTGTAAAGGAAGTCTCTCAAATGAGATGAGTTAGTTTGGGTAGTACTGAGATATNGGGGTCAGTAAATATCAACATCCCGATGGACAATAAATGCCTTATTGTAGATCTTAAGTGCAGCTCACTCCAAGGTCTTCCTTCACATGCTTTGCAAACATCTCATCCCTTGTATCTCCACAAATGTTTTTTTCCTTCTAGGTGGTCCTAATCTACTCTTTGGAAGACTTCAGCACCCTAGATCTTCAGCTTTTCTATACTGATTTATGGATAAACCATGTGTCCATTTCAATCAGGATTTGGCCAATAAAATCAAGCTTTTCTTTGAAAACTCCCAGCACATGTTATGAACACACACATTTTAAAATTCAAAACTGCAGCAGGCATTTGTTGGTTGACTATCTTCCCTGTTCAACATGGCATTTTAAGATAGCCATGTCCTCCTTATGTAGCCTCCATACTGACACCTGCAGCACCCCAGAGTAAGCTATTCTGTTCATCAGGCAACGGTACTTATTTTAAGTAGATATGTAGACTACACTAATCCAATTAAGGCAAAATCTTTTTAAGGATACCGAGTCAGAAATATTCTTTCCTAGCAGTGATCTCAGAAGCCCTACAAATGTGGCACTGTGGTGAGAAGCATGGACTAGACGCCTATGATATGCACACCAGGTGCTGGTAGCTGAGGGCAGGGGCTCTTGAGAAACTACACAGGATCCACACTTCCTCTCACTGTGATGAAACAAATGAAAAACACAAATAGTATTAAAAGGGTGGGAATAGGTAATTCTGCAGAGCAATCTTTGGGAGATGTTTACTATAGTCTACCTGAAATTGGGACATGACTTAAAAAGATGGATTTGGTGCTTTGGAAAATGTGAAGGCTGCCAGTAAGCTCTTCTCTATCATGGGAGATAACTGTAGTTAATGAAGAACTTGCAGAAAACCCAGAGTGTCTCAGCAGATCTTGTTTTAAAATNNGTCACATAAAGATGGTTCTAAATACTTCACTAGAAGAACTCAGTGAAGAAATATATGAGAAATACACAAAAACATGAAATGAATATGACATCTTAAACTACTGTGAAGCAACTTACTCCATTATGATTGTCTTAATAGTGGATAAAACTTTCAGTAACGTTTAGTAATATATACAGAGAAGAAATAACTCTCAAGTACTGCTACTGGGAGAAAATACCTCAACTTCCTAGTAATTTCAGATAAACACAATATACATATTTTTATATCTATTTTCAAACTAAACTAGGCTCTGATTTTCAGCATTTATGAAGACATCACTTTTAAAAAGTGNTTATGAAAGTTCTATTATATCAATAATTTCAGCAATAGTACATATTAANAGATTACCAGAATATTATTATCATTAGCTTTGTATACCATTGTAATTTGCTTATATGCATCCCATTTTGGCCAAAACCATGATCTTCCCATTGGCAGTAAGTGGGAGGAGGGGAAAACTGTGGTATAGGGTCAGATGAAGATCAACACTACNTTAGTTTTACAATACACTGCAGTTGATGGTGCTACTTTAGTACTATGAAGAAACAGCATTGCATCGAAGTAAGAAAATGTCCAACCCCTTCAAAAGAAATATTCTTTCAAGACATTTGGCAGCTCTTTTTCTATAAGGGAAACCACTCTAAAGAAAATGAGCCATGGAAAAGGAAGATAGAGAAAAAGTCCCAAGTTCTATTAACATGGAAACATAATTTCCCAGGCTTTTCAGTTATAAAATGCAGTTTCTTTAATCAAGTCTGTTAACTACAGAGCAGAACACAGTCCTCTGAATCAAATAGGTCCAGATGGTTACCTTCTTGGGTATTGCTCTCAAGTTCTTTTTGTCCTCCTGGGACAAATGACTCCAAAAGGTAAAAATCTTCCTGGGGGGAAACTCACAGTAACAGGTGGGGTGGGGCACAATCCCATTTAGTAGCAAGATACCTTGTATATGCACCAAACCACGGAAGGATACAGAAGACACTTTGCTCTTGGGGGCGGGGTGGTGGTGTAAATCAGGGGCTGGAGTGACATTCACCTTTTTATTCATTTCCTGCAATGTTTGCAAAAATTTCTAATGACATCCCAGAAAGTGTTTTTCTAGGGTACTTAGTAACATAGTAAGTACAATATCACTGGTAAATGGTAAAGTCATTGACTATTATTTTGGTCATACAAAACCTTTATTGTTAAAAGTCCTGCAGTGCAACAAACAAGTTCTCACTTGTCATCTTTCCCTTTTGTCTTTCTGTATACCATTTCTCGAAAACTGGCTAGGATCTTATTCTCTCTCTTCCGCCTCTCTTCTTGGTTAAAGGATGCAAGGGCTCTTTTCTCATCAGCACTGTAAATCTGGTTCTCTTTACGCAGTCTTACTGCCTCCATTCGGCGATGTCTGCTACCACTCATGACNTAACCTGAACATTCAAATGAGGCAATCTCTTCACTCGTCAGCCCAATTTCACCCCTTCGTGGGATACGCTTTCCAGCCTTTACATATTCAGCCATAGCTGCACCTTCACCTGGAAGCAGAGCGTGGCCATAATTCAAAGGTTTCTCGTCTTGAGAGGTATGTATTACAGGGGCTTCTGGGCCTATTAAATCCATGGCATCTGCACTCATCGACTGTCCCATCCACGCATCTTCGGGCAATTCCCTTTCTAAAGCTTTNCGGCTTATGTCACTGTATTCTTTTTCAGTCCTCCTCTTCTTCTTGAGATGTTTTGCCCGGTGTTTCTTTTTCTTCTCTTTCTTCTTGGTTTTAACTTTGTTTTTATCACCACCAGAGCTAGAATGAATTTCAGAGTCTGAATTGCTGTCATTATCACAATACTTTCTCCGTTTCCTTTTGGAGGGCCTTTTCTTCCTTTTTCTCTTTGTTGAATGACTGGTCTTTGCCCTTTTTTCTTCACTGGTGAAATCTGAACTGCTGCTCTTCAGATTCTTCACCTCATCTTCAGCTGGTGTATGTTCATCAGAATCTGGCTCAGGAAACTTGGGTGACAATCCCCACACCTCCGGCGCTCCCAGCTCCCCAATCCTCTCTCTTTCCTTCAGCCTCCTCTGCCTATAGCTCTCCTCCTTTTCCTTCTCCTGGTCCTCCGCCCACAAACGGTCTCCCGCATAGTGGTGGTAGCGGTACCCGCCACAGATGGAAGAGGAGGACGAAGAGGTAAACGTGCACATGGTTGGCGGGGGCGGTCGCTCTCCAGACCGCGGGCGGCTGACAGAGTGCGCTGGGCGGGGCCCCTCTGCACCCCGCGGAGGCCGGAGCTCCTCGGACTCCCTGTAGGGAAGGCCGAACCCGCCTCCCCGAGGGGATCGTCGAGTCTGTAGCACCGACGGTGGGCTGTCCAAGCCACGTCGTCCTTTCTGAGAGCCCAGAGGGTCCTCATTAGGGCGGGATCGGGACACAGGCGACATGGGCCCACATCAAACCGCCGCGGTTACTCCAGAAGCCACATCAAGGAGAGCATGACTGCTACACACGCTCGCGCTCTAGGGACGGCGCAGGCGCACTAGGAACGGCGCAGGCGCACTAGGAACGCGCGGGCGGACGCACTGGACTCAATTTGGCAGAGTGGCCCAGCGCGGTCCTAGCGAGTTCCTGGGCGCCGAGCTTTTGACGGAAGCGGAAGCGGCTGGGAGGCTGCACAACAGCCCCGTTTCCGCCTCTCGGAGATGGACAGTCACTCATTCCACTTTTCATGATTTACATTCCCTACATTGAGCCCCCGGGGTAACAAAAGGAATTAATGAGCCCTGCTGTATGTATGTATGCATGTATGCATGTATGTATGTATGCATGTATGTATTTTCTATTACTA
>LZPO01076186.1:17378-32880 GCA_001675575.1 Neotoma lepida
GAGAGAGAGAGAGAGAGAGAGAGAGAGAGAGAGAGAGAGAGACTTTCTGTCTGTTTATCTGTCTGTCTGTCCAGATCCATGTGATTCTCAGAGAACAACTTTAAGGAATCAATGTTTTCCTTCTGCTGTGGTTTCCAGGGATAGAACTTGATTTCCAAACTTGCACAAGAAGTGTTTTCATCTGCTGAACCATCATGCTGAGCCCATAGTTTGTTTGTTTTTGGTTCTTTGTTTGTTTTGCTTTCTTAATTATTCTGAACAGGGTGTTTCACAATATATTCTGGTTTATGTTTCTATACCCCCGAGAGATACTTTCATGTTGTATCTTATTTCTAACTTTACACATCTTTTCCTAGAAACAATGAAAACAGTGAACACAGACTTGGAAATCAGCTTAATATTAGGAAAAAAAGAAAGTGAAATAGAAGTAGAAAATAAGATTGGAAAACATTTCCAGTTTTACTTTATCATGTTGATACATTCAATACAAAACAATATGTACTTGTTATGTATCAATGAAGTGACTGGTCTTGATTTAAATGCAGGATAAAAAGTGAAAATTCTACTCCGGTTGTTGGAACACAATCAGGAGGGTGTAAGGCTCTCAGCCAGACTGAGCTACATAGTATGTTTCAGGTCAGGCTGGAGTACAGAAATCTATCTATAAAAACTAAGCAAGCAAGCAATGAAACAAACAAAATACCCCAGTAAAAATTTAAAAAGTAAAACTCTCTGTTACCTCGAATTTCAGGTATAACAAGAAACACCAAAGATTAATTATTTAGTGATGTGTGACTTCAAAAAAAAGGTCTGGGAAGAAAGGTGGGGAGCATCCCAGTGTGGGTGGGAATGACTTGGGAAGGAGGGAGATGCTTTCAAGGAAATTATAGAAACCTGGTAATACCAAGCTATGAGCAACTTAGTCTCAGAGAAGTGAAGGGAATTCTAGTGAGAAACAGGAAATTATGGCTAAATCAATATTTATTTTTCTTTATGTCATAGATGAATGCATTTACCATAAATTTTCATGTAAAATGCTTTGTGTAGCCATTTTTGAATAATAAANACATAATGAGTAGGGTTTTAGGGTGATACAATAAATAATTTTATATTTTACAAGAATTATTGAACAGCTCTCCATGTCAACTTTAGGACAAATGGCTGGGCTAAGACACAATATGTGAAATATAGTCATTTCGTATATGTTCTAACAATTGGTTTTTCTCTTTCCAAATTCTTACCTTTGAAAAAGAAATACCTGTTGACTCTGTGTGTGTGTGTGTCTGTCTAGTTCTACACAGCTTCAAAGCCATAGACCTATGTTATAATCTGTATCTTGATGTCTGAATTATAGCTGCTTTAAAGTAACTCTGGAACTCCAAATGCATTCCTCTTTATCAAAATAGTTTCAACTACTCTGGGCTCTTCATATTTTCAAGTATCTTTTAAATTTATGTTGTCAATATATCTGAAGNAGGTTGTTAAATTTTCACTGGGATTGCTTTGAATTTGTAAATTAACTTAAGCAAAATCAACAACTTTACAGGATCGAAACTTGTAATCAGAGAACATTTATTTAATCCTTATTATTGATTTTGTTTGTTTCCACTGCACTGCTTTAATGCTTTTGGTATTATTTAAGAATTTCGTGTAATGATGAATTTTGTAGATAATATGAGCTATTTGGCTTCCCAATTATATGCCATTATATAGAAAGATAATTAAATTTGAGGATGAAGCTTGTAATTTATGATCTTGCTAACTGATTATTAGACTTAGTAGGTTCTTTTATACATTTCTATTGATTTCCTATGATTGCAAAAATCTCGTCATCAAATAACAAAACTTTTATCTCTTCCCAACCTGAATTACTTAAATCACAGTATCACAATGGGAAGCTGTTTCTGTGCACTGGTGAATAATAGTTATTTGTACCACATAACTTAGTGTCTTTATTTTTGAGGAACATGCTCAGTCTTTCATCATTAAATTCATATTAGCTGCAGACATTGTCATTTGAAGTTGAAGAATTATATATTGTTCTCAGTATATTATTAAACTCCAACATGTGATGTTGAAATTTTAAAGTTTTCAACTATTGACACAATAATTTTGTTTCTCTAGCTTATTTCTGTGCCAATTTTAAACTTATTATAGTATTAGCTGGTTATGAGTCTCATTTTTTATCTTTAGAATTTGTTATTATTATTATTTTGTTAGCATGGCACTTGGTGTGTGTGGGGGGGGGTTGTGTGTCTGTGTGTAAATTCCAAGGCACAGTCACAGATTTCAGAGGAGAATTTTGACAAGTTGATCTTCTTCTTAAAACTCAGAGCACTAAGCTTGTGTAGTAAGAAATTACATGCTGCNTCATTTCTCTGGTCCAGTTTTATCATTCCTTAATTGTAGGCTGGATTATTGATATTCTCAGCATGTAGTTACTGAGTACCATGATTTGTTACTTTTAAATTTGGGGCATGTTACTTTTGACTGATGGTCAATTTCTTGCAGGCAACTTTGAATTTGCAAAGCCTTATTTGCAAACCTTGTTGATACAGTTTAAAAGTATTAAGCATGCTAAGCCAGGCATGTTGGCGCATTTGAAAGAAAAAGTAAAGGTATAGAACATCCATTAATGTAAGTTCAAGGCTCAAATGGTCTATATGGTTATTGCTAAGCCACACAAGGTTTCCTAGCAAGATTCTGGCCAAAAAAAAATGAGAGCATTTCATACTTTGGACGGTTGTATAGAACTGTAGTAGAGTAACACCCCAAACACACACACACACACACACACACACACACACACTTTATTTTAGAATAACTGCATACCTTTTTTAAAGATTATATATATAATCAATCAGAACCATTTATTCTATGATGATGTCAAAGAAATCTAAAAGATGTTTTTAAATAATGATTCAAAGATTTTTAATCAATGATGCTAGAACAAGAGAAGTGTTGAAAATATATAAACCATGTAAGCACACCCAGACACACAAACAGACAGACACACATACACACACAGACACACACAGACACACACACAGACACACAGACACACACACAGACACATACACACACACAGAGAGAGAGAGAATATAATAACACAGTGTGTCAAAATCAAGGATATGAAATCGAAATTATAGGTATTGAAGTATAGAGAAGGATATTTTCAAGATTCTATAAAGTCAAATTTTTCTCTTAGCTATGACATGGTGCTAAAGATAACAAAAAATATAATTGATTATGCTAGATTTCAAGAGAATGTAAACTTGCTTTGCAAAGACACTTTCAGAAATTAAAAGATATATGCGAGGTAATGGGAAAAATTGCTTACAATTATGTAAATTAAAGATAATGTTTATTAAAGCATATAAAATATTGCTGCAAATACAATGCCAAAACTGAATTTTTGAAATGCATGAAATTTTAGCATAAAACACGTAAGTGGCAAATAAGAATATGACAGATGAGTCAATTTACTTAGTAGCATTCAATTCCCTAAGTGTTCTCTAGAGTAGCTGGATTCCAGAATTGGAAGTTGAAAACCTGGCCAGTTCACAGAAGCTGAAGAAGCAAAAGACATTTCTCCTCTCCTCATAGCACATGCTTGCTTCGCTAAAGCTCACAGCAATAGAGTCTAGAGACATCTTTTTTCCCCTGCTCTAGAGTATTTGCTGTTTCCTTTTTGCATTTTTAGACTACACCTACTGTTTTACAATGTTGATGTAGTCATTAAAATATATTTAGTACTATATTAAAGAATAATATCACATTTTTCTAGTACCACCAGAGTCAATATTAATCTGTAATATCACTTTATCCCTAATATATAACTGTGATAAGAGTGTATCTGTATTATGTGTGTGCATGGCAAACAACCTAACATGTTATTTCAATGCTCTGTGAGATGAAGATTTAGAACATATGTTGTATACATTGACCATGGATGCAAACAACAAACAACATTGAGTTTAGATGATTATAGCACACATAGTTATTCTCATATTGTGTTAGAGAGACACTGAAAATATATAAAGGAGAATCTGTGTAATTTATTTTATGGAATTAATTTCATGGTAAATAACAGCAAAATTTTAGATATCACAGAAAAAATAACACAAATTCCCATCTATCAAAAGCTTAGGTCTATTATAATATGGATTATAGTGTGTGTTACTTTCTTGGATACATAGCCCATATTAAAAGCAGTTCTTTCCCAACTTCAGGTCAAAGGATGTAATATAAGCAGACTTCCAATGGATGTTCATCAAGTTCAGTTTGAAACTTGTAAAAGCTCTGAGCCTACTTGAAAGCAACTGTGAGCCACAGTCACCCAAGCATATAGAAGTTTTCAAAATGTATCACAGCTTGGATGATGTATGATTAATCTGTGAAGGTATTTTGAAAATCTGAAATCTCTCTAGCAAGTACCATTTTGCAAATATACCTAATTCATTGCATTTTGGGCAACATCTGAATAACAGAGAAATTACAATTTTCAAAAGAGACTAAAACAAGAAACAAACAAACAAACAAAAAAAAACACACAATTCCTACCAAAATCATGGAAAGTAGTATTTTTGATTCAATGTTGTAAAAAAATAAACTGTAATTGACTCATGAGCATCCATATAAATTTCTAGAGGGAATAGATGAGCTGTCAATAAAATAGTTTCATGGGAATGGAATAGAGAAAAATACTCACACATATCTACTGAAAATGAGAATTTCTTCTCATGAGAGGCAGGGGAGAAAGCAAGAAAGCATACAGGGGTGTCCAACACATATGCAGAATTGTTTCTTAGCTGCCTATGCTAGAAATATCTGGATAGATGTTATAGCAGAACACACCATATTCAAATATATGAATAATTTTCAAGTGACTTTATGAATAACCTGGTATAGGTTTAAAAATAATCTCTTCTGAAAATAGAAATTGTTATTTGTCATTTTGGGCTCATTGTCTATCGTGTCCTTTTAAAATAAGGTGTGCTTTCTTTGGTAGTACATACACCAAATCATGAGCAATATTGAAGAGAATAGTTTGTCATATGTAGATGGATAACACTCAAATTTTTAAAGGGTTCTATATTTTAAAATACAATAAGGGACATTGACCCTATGTGTTCCATAAAGCTGAAGAGATTGTATACATATTGTACACCAATTTTATCTTGGGCTAAACAACACATCACATAACAAAAATATCATGTTTTCAGTGTGGTACCCCACATCAGAAGTACAGACCTGAATAAACCATGCTCTTTGCTTTCAAGAAGTTTTCACTGCAGTGTGGAAATTGAGGAGAAAATAGAAAATTGCAATGCAATATTCATGCTAAAGTGTGCGTGGGTGAAAGCTCCAAGACTAGTGTCTGAGTCCAGACTTGAGGATAAAAGAAAAATTTCATAGTGGAAATGGCATTTGAGATGAGTGTAATGATAAATACCAGTTCTTCAGTGAACTAGCACTGGAATCCCATTCTACAATGAGTGAGAATAATATTTAAAGGTATATAGCTAAACCAAAGGTATGATAAAGTCTGAGAAAACTTCTATGAAACACATCAGTGGGCAGGTAGAGGAGAAGGTATTTGTTGAAAAAGAAAACAGAAACCAAAGCTTTCCAGTCAATCAAGTGATTATTACTTGCAAATAGAGTCCCAATGCACTCATGAATATGGTAATAGTAATAACAATGATCATCTCCATTTTGCCTTCATCAAATGGTTACTGAATGTCAGCTATTTGAATCCTCATGATCATCCTTCAGTTGTTGCTGAGAAAAATCTCAGCTTGAAGACATTACTCTGCTTAGCAGTTCAGCAAGTTGTAGAAAATGTTTATATTCATGTCCTATTTGTGACTCTATCACTGAGTGGAGGGTAAGCAAATCAATTATTTGGTATACTTGATTTCTTCACCTCAATGTTGGTAATTATAATAAAACCCGAGTCCTAAGATAATCATGATCTAATAAGAGAATGAAGTGAAATAGAAAAGGCCTTGTAAGTAGCAATATAAGATATCTCTTTTTAATGATACAAATAAAAGGTGTTGGAAGTTTTCAGCCTATTCTGAATGTCAATAACGACTCAATCAGGAAAATTCAAACAGTTCAACTTTGTATTTCTGAAACAGTTTATTGATTTGTAGTCACCACTTGTGGCCCACAGAACAATGTATTCATGGCAGAGGTTTCCAGAATTCATTTTCAGGAACTCAATTTTTCCGTGTGTGTATAGATTTTATTGTACATAGATTTGTCTGTGAAGAGTTCAAAGAGGAGGGTAAGGTGGATCCTGGGTCCTCANAACATTGTTAAAAAATATTTTAATTTTGAACTTTATTTTTACTCAGTTTTTATATGATTTAAAATGTATTCAATTTCAGGTCATTTTTATTGATAACCCAATGCCTTCTTGCTGATAGGATGACTTGTGCAAGCAGTGCAGAAAGGATTTTGTGTGCTCTGGGGAGCCTCCAATCACTGAGTGTGGTGGCTTAATCTCATACAACACTCAATGGTAAATATTTTTGCTCTGTTTGTCAATTTGTCCTTCTATCTGTTTGTAACCTAATATTGCAAAGGACATGTATTCTCTCTGAATATAATTGTTTTAGAGCAATAAGAATAAAACATCATTGCAATAAAAGCTTTTAAAAGTTAGCATGTATTCTTTACTAGTATAAACACAGAGGAAACATTTTCTGAGACACTATTGCTATGTAATTTTTAAGAGGACTTTAAACAATACTAAAATAAGTAAAAGGTCTCTGAGCATCAGATATGAGTGGGTACACAGGCCAAAGTACTTGGTGTACAGGGTATGGAATAGTTGAATTTCGTTTGTTGACTGATTTACCTTATATATGCCAAGATTAAAGGAAATGAAACTGACCACACCGATTTAGAAATGAGGTAAATTCTAAGATGTCTACAAGAAGTTCACTTCAAATATGACAGCAATACAAGTTAAGAGTGAACTGATATAAAAATGAATCATGTAAATCATAACTAACTCATAGTAAAAATGGCTAAACTACTAGAAGAAATAAACTTTGGAGGGAATAAAATGATCAGTGATAGAGAAATCTACAGTGGTGAAATATTCAACATAGGAAGAACACTTGGAAATCCTATTTGTCTTTCTTCTTTGATAAAGGAAGGAGAGGGACTTTTTACTTATTCATGCTGCTAAGGATTAAGCCCAGCCAAGGCAGCATGCTTTGATGGCAATTGACCTCTAAGCTATACTATATGCTCTCATTTGTTTGTGCATGAACCATCATAACATAAATATATAAACAAATACCAATAGAACTGAAGGCATGGAAAAATAAATACAAAAGGTGAAGTCTTCAACAGATTTCTTTCAATAATTCATACATAGCTACAGAACCAGTTGAGGAAACTCCATATGGAGTTTACTTTCATTGTGGCAAGTTAGCCACTGGGCAACAAAGTGTCCTTACATCAACTGCTGACAGTATGCTGACCAAAATGGACAAGCAGGACACAAAAGAAGGGACTGCTGCACTTTGCCAAGGCAAAGTAGGACAGCCTTTCAGAAAATCCTGCTTCACAGAAAAGTCTGTCAGGTGTGCTAGGCCTGTAGGCAGAAGATGGATGTCCCATCATTGCAGAGGAACCTTGGGTGATTATCCAGACAGCCAGCTATTGCTGTCATTTCTCACATTTTTGGGAAGTCGCTTGTTTGCATTTCTTTTTTTTTAGGTAATATTATTTCCTTTTCGGGACTCTAAGGGATATGAAGACTAGATAGTTATAGTTTTTCTTGTTAACAAATTCAGAAAAGAAACTCACTACAGAGGTATAAAGTGTATAAGTTTGAAAGACATCAGAAGATATTTTTGGTTGGTAATACAAGTTAGGATAGAAAGTGAATTAGGTACATTTTGGACTCACCAAAATAGAATAAATAATGGAATATTATCTCTGAATTTGTCAAATTTTATGGACTGCACATTGTTAATGTAATTCTTGACTGTATGTATTATATATACTTATTATACTTATTGTATATAGTTTTTATTATATTAGTTATAGCCTTCTTTTATTATTTTATCTCTGTGAGTTCAAGGCCACACTGGGAACAGAGCCAGATGTGGTGGCACACACCTTTAATCCCCAACACTTGAGATCTCATGCCTTTGCTTGGGAAGCACAAACACCTTTAATTGCAGGAAATTATGTCAGGGCAAAGAAGGGTATATAAGGCATGAGGAAACAGGAACTCATGTTCTTGAGGCTGAGAATTTTGTAAGGGTAAGAATGTTCTGTTTCTCTGATCTTTCAGCTTTCACCCCAATTTCTGTCTCTGGGTTTGTTTTTTTTTTGTTTGTTTGTTTGTTTTAATTATAAGACCTTTTTAGCACTTGGTATTTCAACCAGTAAACATGAAAGAATCAACAATGATGTCATCTTGAGATGCTAAATAGAAGCTTAACAAATGTTATAAAGTGAAATTTGTATTAATTATGGTTCATGTTACAATTATCATGCATAAATTCATATCATGGAAGTCATTCTTCTTGTCCTTAACTCAAATTCAAGTTGCACAGAGTCTTCTGCAAAGCTCCTCAGTGAAAGTTGATTATCAAAAGGATTCATGGTGGTACTATGGATGACTTTTATGTAAAACAAAATCAAGGCTTTGTAAGGTGACCTCAAGGACACCCATCCTGCACACACACACANACATACACACACACACACAATGTCCCAGCTATTCTGAACTACTCAAGTAGAGGGGATATAAATCAAACTCAAGAGGTAATTAAATAATTGTTTTGGCAGGACTTAGGCAACTCATCAATAATTTTCCTTTTATAATTATTACTTTTAGTTTTTGAGATTTTATTTTGATTATATAATTTTCTCCATCCCCTTTCTTGCCCAACCTCTCTATTTTTCTCAAATTTCTATTTTTTTCATTATGTACATATACAGGTTTATGTATATGTAGTATATATTTCTAAATACATAAGTACAATGCTCTTAGTCTGTATAATGCCCTTCATACATCTGTTTTCAGGGATGGTGCTTTGATATTGGATAACCAATTAGTGTTCCCTTTCTAGGGAAGAGTATCTTTCCCACTATAGGTATGCTTTAATTACATGTAGTTCTTTGTTTAGGATTAAGCAAAGAGAAATGGTGAGTGATATAATGATATTATATTCTCAAAAATGAAAGAAATATTTTTAAAATAATGATAGCTGATGATAGTAGACTGCTAAGAATGAGTCTTTGAAAGTGATACCCAGCTACTAATTCTCATTTTGCTTTCTGGTCCATATAAATATAAATATGAACAACCTCTGCCACACTTTCATATTTGCCATGCCTTTCTTATCATGACATGTCAATCATATATATATATATGTGTGTGTGTGTGTGTGTGTGTGTGTGTGTGTGTGTGCGTGTGTGTGTGTGTGAAAATTTCTTATCTTGACTAACAATGATCCCTCCAAAAGCAACAACAGGCATAAGAAACTATCTTTTGAGTTGCTGGTCAGGGTTTGTCAATGAGACTCCAAAACATTACAGGGTATTTTTCTTGTCCTAGTTGGCCCTGAGAGGTAAAAGGTTTGTATGTGTGTGTATTAATCCATAAAAGACACAGAAATATAGACATATATAGGTGTGTGTGTGTGTGTGTGCATACATGCATGCATGAGATAATATGCATACATTTAGAACCTGACCAAAATATTTGGAGAGCATGGCCACTAAAGATCTATTATTCTCTGAAGAACTGATGATTGCAGTATCAATGATTGCAGTATGAAGGAAATAAGAGTAGAATGGAAGCATAATAGCAACGTAAGCAACAGAATAGGATTAGTGTTGGATTATTATTGCAGTGAAGGACATTCAAACTTGGCCCTGTTGATAAAAAACACTAATCAGTGTCAACACAATTTTCAGATTGATTTTCTTTATAATTTTGCTTTTAGTTTAGAATGTAATCATATAATGCTTAAACTCATGAATCAAGAATAGAGAGTTTATAGCAAGGATGGATGTACGAGAAGTTTAAATTCAAAAATTCTTTTGGACTTTGCTGTACCAAGTCTAAAATATTTCAGATAATTGAAAAGTAGAAAATAGAACATTCATGCATAGTTTAAATAAAGTCTCATATAATGATCTAATTTAAATTTAATAAACTATTCTTGCAGGTTAATTAAATGCCACTTGATGATTAAAGCATATTTATTTAGATTAACAGCTTTTAGATTATTTTATCACACTTTATGGCTAATTTAAGTATAATGTCAAGTATTAATATTTCAATTTATTTCTACTTTTGAATGACATAATGCACTTAAATTTTAAGATTAAAATTTTTTCTCTTTTAAATAGTGCCTTTAATCTTTGGAATCATTGTATTATTGTTAAATAAACAGAAAACTTTAACTATGAGAGAAAATGTTAAGAAGACAGTAAAAAGGATTAACAGACAATTATATTAATGTGAAATGGAAGAAGGTAGGTTAATTAAAAAATTAATTTTTCACTGAATCTTCCTATCTTATAATTAATATTTTAATTATAAAATACCCCTCATAAACCTCATATACNAGTTTATTTTAAAATAATAATAATAGCTAATAGCACTAAACACATTTAGATTAAGCAGTTTTTAAAGTGTATTACTTTGAAAACCCTTTAGTCTTTAGCATACCACCAACGACATAGCCATTACTCTGACTTTTCTTACAAAAGATGACTGAGTTTTTCAAAGAAAATTAACTAAGAGTAGATAGTCTCAATATTGTTTGCTGCTACATTATATTTTTTAAATCAGTACCTCCTAAATGATCATCAAAATAATATTTATGGAAAAATATTAATTGCAAAGCTATAAATTAAAGTTATATATATTTGTGGACTACAAAGTATGAATATATGTACACATAAATAAATAATTAAATCATGCTAGTTAGCATATTTATCACTTCAAACAGTCATCAGTAATTATGATATGAATATTTGAAATTTACTACTTTAACAATTTTAAAATACACAGAACATTATTTCAGACTATATCAAACATACTGTAAAATAGATACAAAAGAAAAAATACATGTTTTTTCTTTTTCACCAAGGATTCATGTCCTTTGGCCATCATTCCCTCCATTTTTCCTATCTTCTACACCCTCAGGTAAGCACCATTCTATCTTGTGCATCTATGCTCCCAATTGTATTAGATTTCACGTGTATATTATAATATACGTATTTGCCTTTCTCTACCTGGTTTATTTTGCTTAGCATCATATTTATCAATTCTACCAATGTTGCAAAAAGTAAAGCTTCTCTTTAGGCCTTAATAACACCTCCTTATGTATAAATATTAAAGCTTCTTTGTCCATTTAGATGTTGGTGGACATTTAGATTAATGCCCTGAATACTATATTATGAATGGTGCTGCAGTCCATGTCCATGGGGAAGCAGATGCCTCCTCAGTCTCTTGGTTTCCTGTCTACATGGTAAATGTACGCAGTCAATCTGCTTAACCATGTAGTAGAATTGTTTTTTAATTTTCCTTTCTTTTCTTCTAACACAGTCTTCATACTGTTTTCCATATAGGCTGTAGATTTTCATTCCCAGCAATTGTCTTTGTCATAACCTCACCAATATTTACCTCTCACATTTATGACAATAGTCTTCCTCACAGGTATCAGGTGATAGCTCATTACACATGTACTTTGCATCTTCTTAGTGATTTGTACATGTAATATGTCTTCCCATACCCTTTTCCTTTGGATGTCTTCTTTGGGAAATGGCTATCTGGTTCTATGATCCAAGTTTTAATCAGGTTATTTGTTATCATGCTATTGAGTTGTTTGAGCTCTTATAGTTGGTAGTAATCTGATATGTGGCTATCAATATTTCTTCTCATTCTATAGATTGTCTCATCACAGTGAAATTTATTTATTTTTATTTGATGTAATGCCATTTTCCTACTTCTATTTTTGTTGCCTGAATTTTTAGCAGCTCATGTTTAAAAGAGCAAACACTACACAACAACAACAAAAAGAAGCTAAATGGACGTTATACATCCTTCACCATGTTTTCCTAGTTTAACGTATCAAGGTCTTATCTTCAAATCCTAACCCATTGCTAGTTGATTTTTGTGTATATAGAGGATGAGTGAGCATCCAGCTTCATTCCTCCACATGTAGATATCAGATCCACAAATATTGTTTGTTGAAGAGTTAGCTGGTGGTGGAAGCAGGACTCAAGAACATTAAGAAATAAGAATCTGAGATTGCTTTTGCAGAAAATAAAATGGTTCTATAAAACATAACACTAAGTGAGGTGACCCAAACTGAAAGATGAATATGATGTGTTGTTTCTCATGTGTAGATCCTTGCCTAAAATGATACGTGTGTGTATTTAGGCTTGAGTAAATGTAGGAAACACGGTAAACTAGAATAAGGTCCATGAGAGGGTCAAAACAAGCTTTGAAGGCAGGGGTACAATTGGACCTTGTGCTATAAAATTGAAAGCACAATAGTGGATACTAAAAGGTACAACTAAAAAGGGCGAGGCAGGGAGCTTGGGGGAAGAGTGGGGAACATTTGCCAAAATGAATTTTCATAAAAATGACATAAGGAAACTTGTTAGTTTGTAAGATAACTTTGATAAAAGTAATAATTGTAATTGAGGAAAGCAGGGAATTGGAGAAATAGTTTTTTGCAGGGAAGAACACACCAATTGATTGTCCAGTGTCAAATGATCAGCCCTAAAACTTGCATACAAATAATATTATATGGACTGAGCTAGATATATTTATGAATATAAGTATATGTATGCACATATATGAATGCAATAACAATTAATGAAAAAAGAGGCCAGGAATTTGAAGGAAAGTGGGGAGGGCTATATGGGAAGGTTTAGAGAGAGGAAGGGGAAGGGAAAAGTTAAATTATAATGTCAAAACATAAAAATAGTAAGAGTAATTAAAAATTAAATCTTCAAACCCCATTTCTGAGGACACCAAACACTTTAGACACAACTCGGAGGAATCCAGCTGGATCTGCTATTGAAGCTGTCTACCAAAGGACTTGCTCCCACAGTATCTAAAGCTTCTAGGCAAACTGCCAAGAGAGAAAGCAATGCAAAGTCCTATCCAGGTACAAAGTCTATGAACCACAACAATGACTAGCACGGCAAAGGCCTTAGAGGCATATCTAAGGGTGCAATGTGGGCACTTAGAGCTTGGGGAAGATCAACAGCCACCTAGTCGTACTTCAGGTCTACTCATTAGGAAAGAATACTTGCCTGATATTGAGCACCTAGGCAACTATTTGTGGTTAATGAGGTTATTAGGCCTGGATAAAAAACTACAATTGCTACTTGTATAATTTGTAAATTACCAAATATTTATCTCTACAGCCACAGATAAGTTAGCTCTTATTTGTCATCAAAGAAGCTTCATTTTGGAACAGACAGAAACCATCAGAGAAATGGTCAAAACACTGAGAAGAACTGACCATGGGAGCTCATTCCTGATTGATATATACACAGCACAACTCCTACACCTAAAGTTCAGGGGCATCTCAGAAGGGGGCTGGGTTAAGAAGTCATGTCTGCTAAGATATCTATATATCTATATATCTATAAATATAGATATATAGATAGAGATAGATATATAGATATAGATATGGGTGTATGTGTGTATGTATATGCATGTATGTGTAAATATATACATATATACATATATATTACACCCATGAAATATTAACAATATGGTCACCTAAGCAATACCTGAATATTACACCACCAGGGGGACTTCCAAAGTGGATTGAATAAATCTCATAAGGCCCTACTCCTAGATAATGAGCTATAAGCATATAACAGCTGCTAAGAGAGGGGTAATCAGTTTTCTTCACGGAAAAGACCCCTTATAGTTAAGTTATGAAATCCCAAGTGATCGTTCCAAAACACATATTTACAACACTAAATGGACTCATTGCATGTGTGTGTGTGCGCATGTGTGTGTGTGTGTGTGTGTGTGTGTGTGTGTGTGTATGAACAAAAATGAGAGACAGTGGTGTGACATTCAAGGAGTTGGATGAGGGAGAATGTGGGGTGGAAAGTGCTATACATACAGTTTTCATATATGGTATTTTCAAAGAAGCTAAAAATCAGAACCTCAGATAATGAATGGAAAAAGGAAAATCATGGATATAATATATAACAGAATTATTTGTAATAGGCAAGGAAAAGTCTGTTATCTATTTTTTTTTATTTGTGATAACTTAGAAATGTTGAAAGTTTTGTCAAAAAAAAAAGGAAAGGAAAGAAGAAAAAGAAAGGAAGACACCCTGCAAGCTCCCGGGCACAGTGATAACAAGAAAATTGCTCCTCCAAAGCTGAATGTATCTGACCTGAGAGTTGGAGTAATTTTCACTGATGAGGTGAAGCAGAGATTGATTGTGAAATGGGCTGTGATGGAGATGGAGGAGGAAACGAGTAGAGGAGTCTATGGATTGTGAAAAGGAAAACCTTTCTCTCCTTCTTTTTCCTCTTCTGTGATTATGTGCAAAGGGGTTTAGATCCACTCCAGATCTGCATCGATTTTATGAACTTTTACTCCATTTAGAAGCCAGCGACAATTGTCTCATCATTTCTCTGAATAATATAGACAGCCATTTAAAACCATGGATGGTATACAAGTTGGCATCTGACCCCAGCTCTGCCATTGATCAGCAGCATGGCTCTGCAGTGTGCATTCTCTGTTCTCAGCTTGCTTACTGGGAAACAGGGCCAACAATAGCAACTCTCTAGAGGAGATTTTATGAGGCCACAACATGATACAAATTTTAAAACACAGTAAATATTTTTAAAGTAGTTATGAAATAAAGTTTAGGATTTCAAGATGATTTTTTAAATGATTTTGTGTTTAACTGATTATAGTTTCATACTAAAAACTGAATTATGGAAATTTATGTTAGCACAGCCATCATTGCAGTCAAATTGCTTATTAAAATAAAAAACGTCATACTGAATCCAAGAAATTCCATGAAAACTCCTTCGGTGGCCAGGACTTATTCTGATTTAAGAAGCCATTCCTCTGGTATATGGGAAGATGAATCTCTTGTGCTAAGCTCAGATCTTCAGAACCCATGTAAATCTAAGTGTAAAAGAATGTCTGTGAGGCATGCCAGCATGCCCACACATCAGGAAGTAGACAAAAGAAGACTTGGAAGCTCTCCAGCCAGGTAACCCAGCTTAAGTAATGGATGACAAGACATTCTGTCTCCAAAACATAGTGGAAGGCTTGGATTGATACCTAACACTATCTTTTGACACCAAATCATAGGCTATAACATGCATGCATACTCACCCCCCCTCCACACACACATAAAAAAGATCATAACACACACGCGCGCGCGCGCACACACACACACACACACACACACACACAGAGAGAGAGAGAGAGAGAGAGAGAGAGATA
>LZPO01076186.1:55979-66265 GCA_001675575.1 Neotoma lepida
GACTGAAAAGATGACTTAGTTGGCTACATGCATACTCACTAAGCATGAGGATGGGAATTTCAATCTCTAGCACCCACTACATGCTAAGCTTTTGGTGCATGACTTAATCCTGACCCTGAAGAGACAGAAGTAGAGGATTACTGAAGGTCTGTCAGTCTACCCAGCTGGTGAACACCGGGTTCAGTGAGAGATTCTGTACCAAAAAAAATCAACCTCTGGTTTCCGCACACATGTGCACACACATGAAAACACACACACACACACACACACATACACACACACACACACACACAGAAACAGAGACAGAGACAGACAGACACACACACACAAAGAGACAGAGAGAAAGATTAACATTCCATTATTTTATGAGGATTATACCCACTAGTTATTCTTTGGACTTTTTAATGAAATGTTAATTTTGAACTCAAAGGACTTTATATATTTTAGGAAGATTACACTTTAAAAGTTTGTTTCTTGACTAGGTCATTAATTATGAAAAACACGTGCTGGGATTTCCTATGTATACAAGAGCCATGGACAGCTCCCATTTCCAAGGATAAGAAACTGCTCAGTGTCACTTTAACATGCCTTTTATGTGAAAAATTTATTCATTTGATGGCTTTATCATTTCAAATTATTAAGAAATGCCCAACTACGTGTAATAAATTCAAATATTTACCGTAGTGTTTTACTTGCCAGTTAAAATTTGTCACTGTTATTAATACTGCCATTATCTATTGTTCATAATTATAATTTTACAGATTTTTTGTTTTCTATGGAATTTCCAGATTGTATAGTTTAACATTGTAATTTAGCCACATTCACCTAAAGTCTTTAAACATAATTGTTCTTTGAAATGTATGAATTTTAAAAACAATTTAAAATAATGCTCATTTTACAATTATCTTAGTACATGTTTACTTGTGCCACATGCAACATGAATCTTAAAAAGGTCTTATTAATATGTAAGATGAACTTCTAACCAGTCTTATTAATAAACACACAGAACAAGAAATAAGGGTGAAAATCTGACAGAGATCAGAGGAATTAGGAGCAAGCCACCACTAGCCTCACCTCACCAACGCTGCCTCTACTTCTAAGGAGTGAAGTGAAGAGAAGAGAGAGACTTCCAGTCTAACCTGGCTTTTTATGCCTGTCCATCTGCTAACTAATTTCCCATCCTCCCAAGCTACATCACTTCCTGTCTTGTCTGCATGGACCTTCAGAACTCTAAGGCTGATGCTGGGATTAAAGGCGTGTGCCACCACCTCCTACTGCTAGTTCCCCATGTGACCTTGGAGTCACAGAGAACCAAATGGATTAAGGGCGTGTGCTAACTTGCAAGACTATTGTTTTACTACTAGTGGCTGGCAGCCCCGTTTTTTCTCTGATCTTCAGATAAATTTTATTGGGGAACACAGATAAAGTATCACCACATTAATAAAAAACCTGGAGCCAGATATTGGGGTTAAAACTGAGAGATCACAGGAATAGGACAAGCCACAGCCAACCTCACCTTACCAACCCTCAGCTGCCAGAGACCTACTTCCTGTATACTCACGCCTATATCCTTTCTGTGCCTGCCATCTCACTTTCTCTCTCCACTCAGCTACATCACTTCTTCTTTCTGCCCAGCTATGTGACTTCCTGTCTGTCTGTCTGTACAGACCTCCAAATCTCTGTGGTCANCTAGCACTAGGATTTAAAGGCCTATGCCACCACGCCTGGCTCTGTTCCCGGTGTGGCCATGAACTTACAGAAATCTGGATGAATCTCTGCCTCTTGAATGCTAGGATTAAAGGTGTGTGCTACCATTGCCTGACTTCTATGTTTAATATATTGGCTGGCTTTTTCCTCTAATCCTCAGATAAGCTTTATTGGGGTACATAGATAAAATATCACCACAGCCACATGTAAGAATACACATATAGATACATAAGCAGCAGTTATAATTTCATGGGACTCAATAGCATAGAATTTGACATACATATATTTTAAATTACTGTATTATAACATTGTATTGTGTAAATAAGCATGCACATGGATTACATGTGAATAAACATCTAGTATTCACATTTTAGCCAATTGTCTTTACCATCAGTAAGATGGAAGAGTGAATTTAGCCCATACTTTGCATGTTTCTATATAAAGTCTTAGGAAAAAAATTGTAAAATAAATTAATATTTTAGATATCTATGTATATATACACATGAGTAACTTGAATCCCTAACANGTAGAACTTCCCAAAGTCCTACATAAAATATTCCAGCATCTATTGAAGTTAAGTCTTATGTGCTTTACTAGGAACTCTATATTTAAGTTGCTTTAAGGCAGAACCCAGGGAACTCAATAATTCATGATCTACAAAGACTTAATTCATTCATTTTTACCCTTCCCGATAAGATGATGTATCTTATTTATTATGAAATACTTCTTCCTCTGTAACATACTACAAAATCCTCTTTCCTTCTTTGCAAATCCCCAGATTACAGCACATAGTATCCTCAATAGGTTAGCAACAATTCATACTTAGGATTAGGATGGGGGTCCTGAGCTTTCTCTCTCAAACTACTTTAATAGGATCAAGACAAAGATAGACAGAGGGAGGTTGGGGACTTTTCCATGTTGATTTTCTAATCAATAACTTTCAGCATGGAGAAGAAAATATTAGAATTATGCAGATTCTTAGATTGAGGTTGGTCTATATTTGCAGAGAAATTAACACAAGAAGTAGATAGAATATTTTTAAAATTTTAGTCAAGATATAATGATAAGGGGTTAGAGAAAAGCTCTACAGTTTAGAGGATTTGTTGTCTTGCAAAGAACCCAGGTTCGATTCCTATCAGGCAATGGTGGTTCATTGTAACCTCAATTCCAGGGGATATGAATTTCTCTTCTGGCCTCCATGAGCACCAGACATGCACATGGTACACATACATACATCCAGGCAAAACACACTTACTTATAAAGTAAAAATAATAAATTTATTTTTTNAAAAGATAGGAAGATNAAAAAATGCATGTAGCTTTCTTACTTGCTTATTCATAATAGGTTTCCAAGAAAAAAAGATGAGAAAATGTAGATAATGTATTTGGCAGAATTTTACTTGTTATACTTCATGATGCTTGTCCAGGAGAAGCAGGCTGAAAATCCCAAATCCTACCAGCATCAACTAAAGACAGTTTTGAACAAAGAGGGAAATATTTCAGTTTTTCTGCAAATAATAAATTTTATTAAGTGGTGTAGCTTGGATTCTAACGGCTCCCTTGGGGGAGGGGGTGAGAAGGCGCGGTGTCAATGACACAGACACCNGAAATTCTTTGAAGGCTAATTAACGAACTCATTTATTCAATAATAGGGGAAGACCTTATATATCCTCCTCCCAGCACCCAGTCTGTGTGGCTATCCCTCATTGGCTAGGCGCGATCAGGAACCCTGACAGCAACCAGGACCTCTGACAGCTCCTGTTGCTAGGCCCTCAGACAGACTCCTGGTTGGCTCTTAAGGAGTGCATTATGTGCATACCTTGGCAATTGGTCTGAACCAATTTCCTCAACCCTATGGGCCTGTCCTACTACAAAATGGTTATGAAATTCTCAGACAAGTTAAGTCGAAAGCACAGAGAGTTTTTATACATATGCTCAATGTCTATACCCACACACAAGCTTTTACCAGTATGATATAAAGCATAATTCTAGTGGTAGGCTTTCAACNATGTATTGATGATGTCCCCTAAATCTACACTTCGTGTTTATGTCCACTCTTAGTATTGTAAATACTTTGGGATTTGATAAATGTTGTAGATATATCTACAAATGTGGCAGCATACATATTTACCTCAATGTCTCCAAAACATCTGTGCATTTCCAATTCATTCTTTTTCCACTTCTGTTATTTTCTTATAACCACCAAACTCTCTTAATATTTCCATAATTTGAAGCAGGTAGATTGTAGCCTCTTTGCATTGTTTTATTTCAGTAATATTACATTGATGTTTTCCCTTGTGTTTCAACTTTATGTATCTAACTAAAAGTGACTTATATTTCAGTGTTCTTCAGTGCTGGGTGATGTATTATTATTTCCATTTATTAGTTTATGCATCATTTTCTTTAACTGAAGGACATTTTTCAGTTGCTTCCAAATTTTGGCAGCTGGAGTTAAAGCTGCTCTAACATCTGCACATATATATTGTATGGGCATATGTTTTCAACTCATTGGAGAGAAATATCAAGAAGAAAGAATTCTGGGTAGTATGATAAGATCTTGCATAGTCTTGTGCAAAACTGTCAAAATGCCTGGCAAAGTATCATTTTGTATAAGATTCACTAATGAATGAATTTATCGGGTCTACATTGTTGGTGTCAGTCTTCCACTGTGAGGTCAATCTAATAGATCTGCCATGGTATCACATTGCTGGTTTTTTTTTAATTACTTAATAACTTTTGATGGTGAACATCATTTCACAAACTTTCTTGCCATTTGTTTATTCTCTTGTTTTGAGAATCATTTCTTTCTTTCTTTCTTTCTTTCTTTCTTTCTTTCTTTCTTTCTTTCTTCCTTCCTTCCTGTCTGTCTGTCTGTCTGTCTGTCTTCTTTCCTTCCTTCCTTCCCTTTTGTCCTTTCTTCTTCTCTCCCTCCCTCCCTTCCTTCCTTTCTCTCCTCCTTTCTTTCTTTACTTTACTAGTTAATTAATTGTTTCTTTATTGCTGCATTTTAAGAGTTCTTTCTGTATTTTGGAAATGGTCCTTTCTAAGACATCTTTTACAAATATATTCCTCAAGCCTGTGGAATACACTGTCATTATCTCACTATTATACTTCTCAGGGAAGAGCTTTTTAATTTTAATTCACAAAAGCTTTTCAAGTATTATTTTGTAGATTATTCCTTTGATATATCTAAACTAAAAGTCATTGTCAAACTCAAGGTTATCTAGCCTTCCTTCTTTTACCTTCCAGCAGTTTTGTGGTTTTGAGGTTTGTATATAGGACTTTGATTCATTTGGGGTTAACCTCTGGAATAATTATTATTAGAATAATTCCAATAATAATAATGAAATAAATATTCATTTTTTGGTACTTGGTTGTGTAGCCACTTAAACATAATCTATACATTAGGCTATCTTTACTTAGGCTTTTTCTCACAGATCAATGCAGTACATTTATATTTTTTGGCTATCTTGCCTAACTTTTCAATTTATTTACTCTTTTTACATGCCCTCATGAGTACATTAGATTTATGAAAAGTGCTTTGGTCAGGTAATCTGTCCTTGAACTTTATTTTTCTTTAATAACTTGTTGGCTATTTAATCATTTATTTATCTCTATATAACTTAACAATGAGTTTGATAATATTGACAAAATAGATTTGGGGAATTTGATTAATATTGCAATTTTTGCATATGCCAAAATGAAAAGATTTTTCTTCTGATATTTTGATAGAATGTCCATTTATGTAATTTTTCTTTGACATGATCTTAGTCTCATGGTTTTAAAATATATATTGTTCATGTTTTCCTATACTTCTAACAAGACACTTCAGTAAAATTACATTTGATTTCAAATTTCACTTCTTATCACTGATAGAAAAGTGGTTGAGATTTATTTATTTATTAGCATTAGATCTCTCATAGCAGATGCTTCTGTAGTCTGAGGAGGACTTGTCTGCTTTGTTGTGGAGACCAAACTAACAGTTGCAATTCTAGTCCCAAATCCTACCCATGAGTTATAATTCTTCCCATCATTCTATATTTTAAATTTGGNGAGAGGATCTTGCTAAGTTACCCAGGCTATTCTCAAACTCNCTTGAAGTCAAGGTACCTTTTTGAGTTGTGGCTCTCTTTCCTCAGTCAGCCAAGCAGCTAGGGTCACAAGTGGGATCCCTGAGATGTGTCAGCATCTTATATTTTCCTTTTAAATTTCTCTTCCTGAATTTTGAGTTTTCTACTTAAATGATAATTCCAACTTCTTTATTTTCTCCTAACTTATATACTCATAATTTTTTAATCCTATTTGCTTATTCCATTAGATATGGCTGCCTTAGCTGCTGAGAAGCAGCAGAAATTGAACATTTCTTATTGAGAAAACTGAGTTTCTCACCATTTAGTGTACAGGTAAGTATTAGATTTTACTACATATTCATTATCAAACCTAAAATATCTGTGGTTGTTTGAATATAACTGGGCCTTATAAACTCTTAGAGAGTGGCACTATGAGGAGACATGGCCTCNTTGAAGTAGATGTGGCTTTGTTGGAGGAAGTGTGTCACTCTGGGGGCAGGCTTTGAGGGCTTCTATGCTCAACATACTGCTAGTGTCACAGACTACTTCTTTTTTCCTGTGCAAGATGTAGAACTCTCAGCTACCTCTCCAGCACCATGTCTGCCTGCTCACCACCATGTCCCACCATGATGATAATGAACTAAATCTGTTAAACTGTAAGTGATCAGATTATGTTTTCCTTTATAAGAGTTGCTGTACTCATGGTATCTCTTCACAGCAATAGAAACCCTAAGACAATAGCCCTTTATTTGTTTCCTGGTAGTTTATACTTTTTAAGTCATGATAGCTGTTTGAATCTGGTAAATGTTTGTTCCATGTCTATTCATTTTAGTCTGTTAATCTCAGCATCTATTATCAATACTCAACTAGACCAAAATAAAAACTCTATTTAATTGTTTTATACAAAACTGTTAGACCCTTTTGGGTTTGAATAGTAAATGCTTTAATAAACTAAACTATATATGTAAGAGAGACTGGATTTTAGTTTTCTTCCCCAAAACATCATTGACTAGTTTTGTTCTAGAGTAACACTTGCTTCATGAACAGAATTAGGAATTATTCTTCATGATCTTCAGAAAATATTATTGTAAATTGATATGGAATCTTCCTTAAATTATTTGGGAAAAACTCTCCAGGGAGACTGTACTGGTCTAGCATTTGCGAGTTGGAAAATTATTATGTATCAAATCTTTAAAAGGCATATAAACATGTTATATTTATTTCTTATCATATTTTTTTACAGATTGCATTTTTTAAAGTATTAGTATAGTTCCTTTAGATTGTCAAATTTGTGCCATAAACATGTACATAATAATCCTTTACAATGCTTGCATTTCCATAGAACTTAGTGTCCTTCATTTCTGATATTACTGATTTGTGTTACATTTTTAATAATCTGGTTAGCCTGTGTAAAGATTTGTTGATTTTATTGATCAATCCAACACCTGACTTTCTGTTTCATCTACTTGTTAAATTCCTGTTTTCAATTCAATTGATTTCTGCTCAGATTTTTATTATTTACTTCTTCCTACTCTAGGTTTAATTTGCTTCCTCACCTAAGTTTTAGGTCAAAGTTTTTAGACTATTGATTTTAGATGATCCATTATTGTAAATTTCCCCTAAAATTGTTTTCCTATATCCAATGTATTTTGAATTTACATTTTCATTTATATTTAGTTCAAAATATTTTAAATTTTCTTTGGATGCCCTTTTTTTTTAAGTAGTTTCAAAATTTTCGGAATCATCTTATATGAGCACTCTACCAACATCATTTACTGCAATCCGTCTCCTACTTGACAATCTTTCAATATCCCCTTTCTCAAATTTATGATCTCTTCTTCAATTATTATTGCTACATTTATATACATATGGATGTATATGTTATATTCACACACATAAATATTACCTAATCAGTCAATTTAACTATGCTCACATGTACCTATGTCTAGGGCTGACTACTTGGGGCTAAACAACCTGTGTGGAAGTTAATCCTCTATGTAAACTGCTTTTTCTACTTCAGCATCCATTAACTGCCTATCTTATTCTAGGATGAACCATATGGAACGCCCTGTTTGCATTGCATTTCTTACAAAGAAAACATTTAATTGTGGTGTCTCATTTGCAGTTCAGAGGTTCAGTACATTATCATCATGGCGGGATATGGAGGCATGCAGGCAGACATGGAGCTGGAGAGGTAGCTGCTATATATTGGTATGCAAGCAACAGGAAGTAGACTGTCTCACTGGGTGTAGTTTGAGCATATAAAAGTCCTCAAAGCATGCCTCCACAATGACGTACTTCCTCCAACAAGACCACACCTACCCCAATAAGGCCACACCTCCTAATAGTGCCACTCCTTTGGGGACCATTTTCTTTCAAACCACCACAGCAGCCAAGGGCAACAGCAATATTTTCTTTTGAAGGGTGTAGCTCTTGAACTCCCCTGACCAACAACTCTAAAGTTAGTTTCTCATGCCTGATACTAGAGTTTGGTCAGAGATTATATAAATCTTGGGGAGAATATTATCAGCCCAAGTGACATAACTGCATTTACACACACACATACACATATATAATTACATTTTTATATATAATTTTAAGCATATTTACATATATAATATATGACATAATTTTAGGTAAACATAAAACAATATAATTACCTATGGCTTTTTCTAACATTCATAGTGTTATTTACCCCTCCTTGCTCCTGTTTCCTTTGCATGGCTGCCCTTCCTAGTTAAAGCCATTCTCCATGTTTTTCTCATCTCTCCTTTCACAGTATCTGCTTTCTGCACTTCCTTTCTTTAGAGCTCCTTCTTCCTTGACCCTGCTTTGTCATTTTTTTTTTTAACTCTCCTAGTTTCTGTTTCCATATCCAAATGATTGCTGGTAGTAACCACAAATAAGAGGGATGATATGTGGTATTTTTCTTTCTGAATCTGGGTTATGTCACTTGGTATATTTTCTCTTTCAATCCCTTTATGTGCAAATTTCATGATTTTGTGTTTTTGTTACACCTAAATAGTATTACATTCATCTACAACACTTTCATTATCTAGTCATCAGTTGAAGGGCATGTAGGTTGCTTCCATTTCCTGTCTACTGAGAAAAAAATGAAAATGAACATGTCCTTTGTGCTTTTGCTAATGTATAGTATAGCTAATTCATATGGAAGATTTATTTTTAATTTTTTTCTGTTTTCAGAATTCTTCACACTGGTTTGCAGAGATGCTCTAACAGTTTGAAATACCACCAAGAGTGAATGATGGTTCTCCTTTCCTCACATCCTTTCCAGAATTTGTTGTCAGTTGTTTTCTTGATCTTAGCCATTCCAAAATAGTTGAATCTCCCTAATTGTTAAAGATTTTGAATAAATATTTTAAAAAGATATTTATTGGCCAATTTTATTGTTATTTGGGGACTTTCTCTGCAAAGCCATAGTCCTTTCTTTTCTTTTTCCTTTTTTCCTGTCATTAATTTCTTGATTCTTTCTTTTTTAAAAAATTCCTTTACGTATTCTAGATAATAATCTTTTATTAGTCACCTGGCAAACATTCTCTCACTTTGTGAGCTTCCTTTTCACTTGGTTGTTTTCTTTGTTGCACAGAAATTTTTCAGTCTTATGAGATTCCCATTTGTCAGTTCTTGGTCTTAACTCTTGATTGAATGGAGTCCTATTCAAAAAGCACTCCCTTACACCATTATCTTTTAGGGAATTTCATATGTTTTCCTCTAGAAGTTCCAGAGTTTGGAATTTAACATTCAGTAATCCGGATCTTGGGAGCTGATTTGCATAGGGTGATAGACAGGGTCTGATTTCTTCTTCTACATGTGGGTACCCACTTTTTCCAGCACCATTTGTTGAAGATGCAATCTTTTCCCCAATGTATTTATTTTTTTCATCTTTATGAAACATGAGATGGTTGTAGCTACTTACAGTTGTAGCTACTTGCTTTTGTTTCAATGGCGTATGTGCCTGTTTTTGTGGCAATAGCATGCTGCTTTATTGCTACAACTCTGCAATACATCTTGAACCCTTAAATTGAAATAACCCCTCCAGCTCAGGACTGCTTTGTCAGGATACTGGTCTTTAGTTTTAATATAAATTTCAGGTTTTTTTTTTCTGTTTCTGTAAAGAATGCTTTGAGATTTTTGTTGCGATTGCATTTCATCTATACATTGCTTTAGATGTAGTAGAACAGCCGTTTTCATAACATTGTTTCTACAAATCCATGAGTACAGGGGGGTCTTTCAATTTTCAGTGTGTTTCTTTATGTCTTTCTTTAGAGATCTGTATTTTTCATTGGAGAGGTATTTCATCTCCTTGTCTAGGTTTCTCCTCATTTTCTGGGGCCAATTGTAAATGGAAGTGTTTCCCTAATCTCTTCCCCAGCATGCTTGGTGGTGGTGTAAAAGAAAGGTGACTGGTTTTGCTAAACCAATTTTGTGTCCTGACACTTTGCTGAAGAGTGTTAATCATTTCTGCAAGTTTGCTGCTGGATTTTTTTTT
>LZPO01076186.1:66270-76965 GCA_001675575.1 Neotoma lepida
ATCATACTATCTCTAAATAAGAATAATTCAAATTCTTTTCCTACTTGTATCCTTTTGTTTCTTATTTTATTCTACTGCCCTAGTAGTGATTCAAGCAGTATATTGAAAAGAAGTGGGGATATTTGACATATTGTATTTTATATTTGTTATGCATTTCTCCTTTACTTCCACTGTGATGTTAAAACAGCATTGTGTGATTTCAGTTTTCAGTCGGTGGTTATCATCTATTTTAGAGATTGTTCCATGTGATCTCCAGAAGAGTGTGTAATCTCTTCCCATTTGACACAATAGAGGACAGATGTCAGTTTTAATCCAGTTAATTTATGGGGCCAGAGAGTTTAACTGTGTTCTTATTAACTGTTAACTTGTTGAATTTGCTCATTTATGTTCAAGTGAAGTTATATTTTTCTAATTAGAATAGGAAAATATCTCTTTCTTGCATTTCTATCAGTTTCTACCTCATGAATGCTTTGTTCCTAGATGCATGCACCTAAGGTTTATTACTTCTCATGAGACTATTAACCATTTCACTACTAAGCAATGCCTCTGTTCATCACTAGGAATGTTCCTTGTTCTGNAATCTATTCTCTTGGAAATTAATATAGTTAAGGCTATTTCCTTTTTTTCTATTGATATATGCCTTATTATTTTATACCTTATTTACATTAATTCACAGAGAACACATACATGGTCTTTATCCACTCTGACAGTCTCTGTGGTTAAATTTGTTTATCTATATCTCTGATCTTTAAATTGTTTTTAACATAATAGGATTTATATTCACTATATTTGCTGTCATTTTTCTTTGTTCCTATTCTTTCTCTGACATTTATTCAGGTCTGTCACTATTTTAACTAAGGACTTCATATATTTGTAGTAATTATATTTTCTATGCTGTTAGGCTAGACAGTATACCTTTTATTTTTTAAAATGTTCTCTTAGGGTAGTTTTCCATGTATTTGCAATTATGCTTTGCTAATTCAAAGTGCATATTTAAATAAGTACTTCACAAAGTAATAAATATGTCTTATGATAACAAAATATATTCCC
Source organism: Neotoma lepida (assembly GCA_001675575.1). Lineage (NCBI taxonomy): Eukaryota > Metazoa > Chordata > Mammalia > Rodentia > Cricetidae > Neotoma > Neotoma lepida. The sequence continues at coordinate 67,321 of LZPO01076186.1, forward strand.
TTCTCATATCTCATATTATTGCTATCATTCCTGTCACTTATATAAAAAATTATACAGTAAGATACAGTCAAGTAAGCACTTGCTGGTGTATTTGTAATACTTTTAAAAAACAAGTTGAAATAAAAAAAAAACTTTCTGTATCTACTCATTTATTCTTAACCCTAAAAAGATTTGAGACCATGACTCTACAATTTCCACTCTACCCACAGGACTTATATTGACATTCATCCAAGAATAATTTATAGCCAAAAATTCCCATTTATTCTTCCGTTTTGAAGAATTACTTCACATGATAAAGAAATATAGATTTGTGTTGCTTCTCTAACAATTCGAAATATTTCTACCCACACTTTTCTTATGTTCCTTCTTCCAGGTGTTTTAAATAATCTTCACCTTTACCTTATAAAATATAATTTTATAAACTTTAATTTAATAATAGGCCTGGCTATTGTTTTGTCATTTTATTTTCCTTTGACATTTATTATACTTGGGAATTTCTGAGTTTTTTTTGGATTTTTATAGTTTAATTTGGGGACATTTTTTAGCCACTATTTCTTCTAATACTGACTTAAACAACAGCCAATCAATATTACTGAAAAAAAGAAAATTGTACATCTATATTACACAAATACAGACAGTTTTCTTATTCTAATTTTACAAACAAGATAGCTTGAAATTATTTATGACATTGTACATTGACTTGGGCTCTATGAGCTCTATGAGTAATCCATATATGTATGTATATATGTTGATAAATACAAATCTATATGCATTCATGTACAAAAACACAATAAATATCTAAATACACACAAAATGCTGTGTCATTTTATAAGAGACTAGAATACACATAAATTTTGTCATTCCTAGAGGGTTAAACTCACTCATCTTTGGATATCATGGAGTAACTGTTTATGAATGTTTCTCCTTTTTTAGTTTATAGTTGCTCCACAGTTCTTGAATATTCATTCAGTTTACTTTTCTTTTCTATTCTTGGTTTTCCAATTGGGAATTTATTTCTGCTACTTGCTCAAGATCTAGAATTTTTTCCTATGCCAAAGCCAGACTATGAATGAGACCTTCAAAGAATTTCAATTTCCATAGCAGTGTTTATAATGTCTAGAATTTGTCATTTAACTTTTTTCTTTCAGAATTTCTTTATCTGGTTGCATTATCCACCTATTATTGCATTTGATAACTTTTAAAATATTAATTATACTTTTAAAAATTCCTAGTATGATAACTACAGCATCTGTATGATGTTTGACTCATTCCGAAGCTTGTTGAACATCTTCAAATTGTGTGTGTGTGCGTGTGTTTCTATGTGTGTGTGTATGTGTAAATTATCCTAATATTGTGATTAAAAGGTTCCTTTATTGTGCAAAAGACACTGCAACAAGTAATACTATATTATGTTGGGTCAAGGTACGTGGAAANGTGAAGCACTTGGCAACTCTAGAAGTCGGTCTGGTACTTGGTGAGCTGTAGTTTGCTGCAGGGAGCTTCTATAATGCTTTTGACTTTAGTTCATCTAGTTCATCTACCACTGAAGATAAATAGTGTGGCTAGAGACTAGACATGAATGTTTCATTCTTCAGATAGGGCAGGCTGTGATAAAAATCCTAGTANATTTATCTGTATTAAGACATTTTCTCCTACAAGCCAGGTAGTAAATAGAATATATAATAAATTCAAAGTAGTTATGTTTCTATTTTCCCCTGTAAGAACTAACAGGGGCATTCCTTTGAGGATCTGGTGTACTCCAAAAAATTAAACACAAAATGTATGGAAACTTTCCTATCATTTAGTCAGTAGAATTTTTCTACTTACCTGTGCCTTTATTTTCATTTTATTGAAAATAGATTTTTTTCTCACATAATGTATATCTTCATTATGGTTTTTCCTTCCTCTGTATCTCCCAGTTCCATTCCATCTTCCCTCCCATCCAGTTNCACTCACTTTCTATCTCTCATTAGAAAAAAACAACAGGCTTCTAAGGGATAATAATAAAATATAATGAGATAAAATAAAATTTTCCACATTGGAGTTGGACAAGACAAACAAAAAGAAAAGAAAGTGTACAAGAAAAGGCACAAGAATCAGATACTCACTCCTTCTTATACTCAGGAATTCTGTAAAAACACTACACTGGAATCCATAACATATAGGGAAAGGACTTGGCACAGACCCTTGTAGGCTGTGTGCATGCTGCCTCAGTCTGTGAGTTCATATTAGCTTTGATCATGTTGATTTAGCCTTGTTTTCTCAGTATCCTCCAATGCCTCTGATCCTTACACTCTTTCTACCTCCAATAAAATGAGTTCCATGAGCTCTGATGGGAGGGATTTGATGGAGACATACCATTTACAGTTGAGTATTTTCATGTCTCTGGCTATCTGCATAATGTCTACGTGTGGGTCTTTGTGTTTGTTCCCATTCACTGCAGGAGGAAGCTTTTCTGATGATGGCTGAGCAGAGTGTTATCAGTGAATACAGCAGAATGAAAATAGGAGATAATAGTATTGCTTCATTGTTTGCTTGTTTGTTTTTGTTGTTGCTATTTTGTTTTTGTTCTTCTTCCTTTTTTTTTTTTTTAACCAATAGCATTTGATTTTACCCTAGGTCCCTGGACTATCTAGTCTCTGGTTCTTTTTCAGTTAAGGAATGTTGATTATGGGTTCCATCCNGGAGTGGGCCTTACGTCAAATTAGATATTGGTTGTTATTCCCACAAGTTTGTATCAACATTGCCTTAGCATATCTTGCAGGCAAGACATCATTATCAATCAAAGGGTTTGTGGTTGGTGTGATATTTACATATCTCTTTGGTAGCATGCAGAGAAGCTTCCTTTACCAAAAATGCTAGAACTTATGGGTGAAGGCTCTATGGTGACACCAGCTCAACTTCTTCAATGAGTTACGTAAGTATTATTTTTGTCAGTGGAGTTTTGCTGTCAGTTTTTAGAAAGCAACCTATACTCTTCACAATAGCATGTTTTGTTTGCAGATTCCCATGGGACCCTTTTTGCCAACAACTCAATTTGACATAACCCAATATAGGTCATGTTATTTGTCAATTTCATTTAGAATACATTCATATATGTATATATCTTAGGAAGTTTCTACTGTGCTAGGTTCTCATATTACCGGTCAAAGGGTCCTTAATTTTAGCTGTCCCTCCCTTTATCCTTCTCTCTGCATGCCTTCCAAACTTGATCCTCTCATTATAGTACCCCCGACTCCAGCCATAACTTCATATTCTATTTTCCTTTCCTGTATTTCTTATTCCCTTACTCTATACAGAACCTCTGTGGTCTATGTATTGTAGCTTGTCTATCATTGACTTAATAGCTAATATCCCCATATAAATGAATACATACCACATTTGTCTTACTGAGTCTGGGATATCTCACTCAGGATTATTGTTTTGTAGTTCCATCCGTATACCTCCCAATTTTATGATACCATTTTTAAACTTCTGAATATTACTCCATTGTGTTAATGTACCAGATTGCCTTTATGCCCTCTTCTCTTGTGACACATCTATATTGCTTCCAATTTCTGGCTATTATAAATAAAGAAACAATGAACATGGTTGAGCAGTTGCTTCTGTGGGAGAATAAAGTATCCTTTGGGTATATAGGATCAAGAANAGTATAGCTGGATCTTGAGGGAGGCTGATTCACATCTTCCTGAGGAATCACCATACTAATGTCCATAGTGGTTGGCTGTACAGGATTACATTCTCGCTAGCAATGGATGAGTGTTCCACTTCACATCCTTGCCAGCATGAGCTGTCACTTGATTTTATTAATCTTACCAATTCTGATGGATGAAAGTGAAAATTTCAAAGTAGTTTGATCTGCATTTCCCTGATGACTAAAAATGTTAAACATTTCTTTGTGTTTCTCAACCATTTGANTTTCTTTTATTGAGAATTCTCTGTTTAGATCTGTACCCCATTATTAAATTATGTTCATTGCTTTCTTGATATCTCATTTCTTGAGTTATTTATATATTTTGAAAACCAGCCCTCTATCAGATGTATAGTTAGTAAAAATCTTTTCTCATTCTGTGGGCTGCTGCTTTGTCCAAATGGCATTTGGTCTTTGCCTTGCAGAAGCTTCTCAGTTTCATGAAGTCCCATTTATTAATTGTTGATCTTAGTGCCTGTCCTAATGATGCTTTGTTCATAAAGTCTTTTCCTTTTCCAATGAATTCGAGACTATTACCTTCTTTCTCTACTATCAAGTCCAATGTATCTGGTTTTATGTTGAAGTCTTTGATATTTTTGGAACTGAGTTTTGTACAAGGTGATAAGTATGGATACGTCTGGATTCATTTACAGGAAGCCATTCTGTTTGACTAGCACCATTTGTTGAAGNTACTACCTTTTTTCCCAGTGTGTATTTCTGGCTTCTTTATATAAATCCATATGTATATGGATTTGTCTGGATCTTCAAATCAATTCCAGTGATCAAAGTGTCTGTTTTTGTGCCAATACCATGCTGTTTTTGTTACTATATGTTTGTAGAACAAATTTGGGATGGTGATAACTCCAGCAGGTCTATTATTTTACAGAATTGTTTTAGCTATCTTATTTTTTGTTGTTGTTTTGTTTGATTGTTTGTATATGTATTGTTTGTTTGCTTGTTTTGTGTGTGTGCATTTCCATATGAAGCTGAAAATTATCCTTTCACGATCTGTGAAGATTGCTGAATTGTATTGGAATTTTGATAGGGAGTGCATTAAATATGTAGATTGCTTTTTTCCATGGTTAATATTCCTGATCCATNAGCAGTAAGATTTTTTCATCTTCTGATATCTTCATTTTTTTTCAATTTCTTACAGTTTTTATCATGCAAGTGTTTAACTTGCATGGTTACTATTAGCACTAGATACTTTATATTATTTGAGGCTCTTGTGAAAGATGTTGTTTCCCTAATGTCTTTATCAGTTCATTTGTCCATTTTCTATAGAATAGCTATTGATTTTTGTGAGGTAATTTTGTAACCAGGTACTTTGCTGAAAATGTTTATCAGCTGTAGGGGTTTCTTGTGGATTTTTTAGGGTCACTTATGTATACTATCACATCCTCTGCAAATAAAGACGCTTTTACTTCTTCCTTTCCAATTTCTATCTCCTTTAATTGTTTTATTGCTCTAGCTAGAACTTCTACTATATTGAATAGCTATGGAGAGAGGGGGAAGCCTTGCCTTGTTCCTGATTCTAGTCGAAATTCTTTGAGTCTCTCTCCATCTATAGTAATGTTAACATGGACTTGTGGTAACTTGCCTTATTTATGTGAGGTATGTCCCTTGTGAGTATCAGTGTATAAATATCAATATGTGATTAAACCTATAGTAGTATTTCTTTTTTGGTGTAGTTAAACACTTTAGTTTGGAGTTTTCTTTCTAATGTATTCCATAGGGCTGGATTTGTAGGTAGATATTGGTTAAATTTGCTTTTATCACAGAACATCTTATTTTTTCCATCTATGTCAATTGAAGTTTTGCTGAGTATAGTAGTCTGAGCTGGCATCTGTGATCTCTTAGAGTCTGCAGCACATCTATCCAGGACGTTCTGGCTCTTAAGAGTCTCCACTGAGAAGTCAGCTGTAATTCTCATATGTCTGCCTTTATATGTCTTTATATATGTGTCATATGCCTTTATATGTTACTTTGTATTCTTCCATTGCAGCTTTTAATATTCTTTGGTCTGTGCATTAGAGTTTGATTATTACATGCCAGGGAACTTTCTTTTCTTCCAGTCTCTTTGTTGTGCTGTATGCTTTTTTCCTTGATAAGCTTCTTCTTTTTGCTAGGGAAATTGTCTTTCATGATTTTGTTAAAGAATATTTTCTGTCTTTGACCTATGTCTCTTTTCTTTCCTCTACTCCTATTATTTTTAGATTTGGTCTTTTCATAGTGTCCCAGATTTCATGGATGTTTTCTGCCAGGTGTTTTTTAGAATTAACAATTGCTTTGACCAATGTACTCATTTGTTCTACCTTGTTTTCAATGCCTGAGATGTTCTATTCCATTCTTTGTATTCTGTTGGTGAAGCTTGCCTTTGTGGTTCCTCTTCCAATTCCTAAATTTTCCTTACCAGATTTCCCTCAATTTGGGTTTTCTTTTTTGAATCTATTTCCACTTTCAGGTCTTNAATTGTTTTCTTCATTTCCTTACATCATATGTTTGTGTTTTAATACATTTCTTTAAAGAATTTCTTCCTTTCTTCTCTAAGGACTTCAGTCATATTCATAAATTCTGTTGTAAGGTCTTTTTCTTGTGCTTCAGCTATGCTGCAGTATTCGCAGCATAGTGATAAGGTTGCTGGGCTCTAGTGGAGATATGTTGTCCTGGTTATTATTGACTGTATTTTATACTGGTGTCTAGGCATCTGAGTTTGGGAAGATTGTTATTCTAGGTGCTTGTATCTGATCTTATCTTCGTTGGGTAGGTGCTTTGTTCCTAAGTTTCNGTTTCTTCTCTGTTTATCTTAAGAGTGTGTTAGCTGGGCGGTGGTGGCGCACGCCTTTAATCTCAGCACTCAGGAGGCAGAGGCAGGCGGATCTCGTGAGTTCAAGGCCAGCCTGGGCTACCAAGTGAGTTCCAGGAAAGGCGCAAAGCTACAGAGAAACCCTGTCTCGAAAAAAACAAAACAAAAAAATGTTGCCGTGTAAAAATTTGGCAGGGGTTCCTGATAGGTGGCGCCACTGTTGTTCCAGGCACAACGTGCTTGTGTATTGGGAGCTAACACTTAGAAATGAGGATGGGCTGGGCTGGGGGATGAGAAGAATCCACTGGAAGGAGGAAAACAGGGTGTTCCACCATGGTCCACTTAGTCTCCTGGGAATGGGACTAGAGAGTGAGTATAGGCCACAGCAGAGAGTATGCCACAGGGTATGAGACTCAGAGATCCTTCTTGGAGGAAGAGAGAGAGAGAGAGAGAGAAAGAGAGATGTGATCTCCAGTTATCTTACTTGCTTCCATGGTCAGATGCCCTGTTCTTCCTAGGTATTGCCTGCTAGTGTTGGGGGCTGGGCCAAAGCAATGGTGGAAGGGATGGAAGTTTGGAGGAGAAGATATGTGTGATACACTGGAGATGGGCTATTCGGGGAGGGAAATGTTTTGCGTCAGAGCCAAAGAAGTGACTGGGGGATTAGCTTTGGAGATATAGAGGTGACAATCTGTAGTTAGCCTACCTGATTTCCTGGATGGAGTGCATCCCTCTAATTTCTCATTCAGAATTGTTTTCATTACGCTGAAAGCTATTTTTCAGGAACAGTTGATGTTTCCCTTTCCCAGCATTGTTACTGCTACTCGGGTTCTATTCCCACGAGTTAAGATTCTAAATCAGAGATGGTAGAAGAATCCAAGGAAAAGGCATCTTCCTCACACAGCAGGGTCAAAGCACATATGAGTTCACAGAGACTGAGGCAACATATAAAGGCCGGCACAATTCACACAAGACAAATTCTCAGCATGGAGAAGGGGAGTTAGGCACAAAGTCCCAACAATATACAAGAAACTATTTGCAACTGATAGCTTTTTGGGAGAGAGAAAATCATTTTTCTTCAGTGAAATAAAACTGGAAGTATCAACAGCTATCCAGGATAAACCCCATGGTCAAGAGTATTTGACCAACACAAAAGGGAGGTTTATAGGTAGTTGTGGTTTATTTTATTTCAATTCATTTGAGTTCTGTGTGTGCTTTATTTCATTTTGGGTTTTTATTTTTTTTAAAGAAAAAGGACTTGAAGTTCAGTGGGTAAGGAACAGAGGATGATTGGAATGAATTGGAGAATGAGAAATATGATCAAAATGTATTTTATGAAAAATTAAAAAATAAAACTTAATTGGAAAAACTGAGATTCAACAGTTTGCCAGTTGACTTACTTCTCTCACAGATCTAAGAATTGTTGATGTTTTTTGGGGGGCTGGGAGTATTTCCTGTTTTGAATAGTAAGCCCCTTATAACAGGACAAGTACCTGAAAAGCTCAGGTTGTATGTATGTGATGAAAAATTAGGGGATGTAGAGGTGGGAATGTACTGTAACTCCAGAGGACCAAAGTTTGATTTCCAGCAACCATGTCATGTAGCTCACAACTACCTATAACTCCAGCTCCATAGTAAGAAACACACTCATCTGACCTCCACAGACACCTGCTCTCACATGCCCATGTCCCAGTATGGATGCACACACATACATGTAATTTAAATAAAGCACTTCTAAAAAAGAAGATAAGGAGTCTCTGTTAAACCAACCATGTATCCTCGGCCTGTCCTGGAAATGGAGACAGGCTTGTATGCTCTTGTCTTTCTGCATGTAATCATGTTAGTACAAAAGTAGACTCGTGATGCAGTTGGAAGAATTTGAAAGAACTTTAGAAAAGACAGCCTATTGGTTAATTAATTATGTTTAAGAGTCATTGTGCCATGGTCTCAGTGGCAAGGTTTCTATTCAATTCTCAAACATCGGCAGTGAATTTTCCCAGGCTGATGGTTGATCTTTTCTGCATGTGTTTTAGAGAGCACAGTAACACAATAGCAGTTACAAAGCCTATACTCTAATGGCATTTATCATATGCCAGAGGATTCTTTTTTGCCACAGTCCATATTGATCCACTTCATCTAGTTTACCTTTATGGAGTGTTTCACATTTTTGTTGATAACACTAACTGAGTTGCTGCAGGACTGAAGGATTGTTCCCAGTATATTGCAATGGAGCTTGTAAAGTACAGGATGCAGCGAAGCTGACAAGAAGAGCTTATGATTCTGAACACATTGACAATAAGCCAGTAAGATGATTATCTAAAATGTATATTTAGTCTGAAACCAGTCTGAACATTTCTCAACTACTTGTCTCAGCCATAGTGCACGGTATGACAGCTCAGTATGTGTTTTCTCTAATAAAAATGTGTTGTACTACTTTTTGCTGTTATGTTTAACAAAATTTGATTTTTGTCTGGTGATATTCTCTTCTTTTACTAGACAGACTATAGATTTTCTCTCTACCTGGGCTTCAAATCCTGTATTTGTCAGTTTGTTTGGCTGCTATTTCTAAGCACATTACTTCACGTTATATTTTCAAGTGTCAAATTATTTATTTATTCAAATAATTATTTGTTTCTTTGGTTGNNGTGAATGGAAATTTTTTGACCACTACCCTAAAATATGTGGATCTTTGGGTCAGTGAAATGGCTCAGTGAGTAGAGGTACTTACCACTGAGCGTGACTACCTGAGTTTGTCCCTGGGGAGTCATATGGTATAAGGACAGAGCAATTGCTGAAAGTTGTTCTTTGACAATCACNTATTCACCATGTACACACACAGATGAATNAAGGTAATAAAAACATTTAATTTAAATTGTCTATCATCAATTATTTTATTCTGTTGTTTATAACTGATTATTAGTATATGTCATTTCAAAAAATTATCATAGAGGTGCATATAATTTTGAGTAATATAAATCTACAGAACTTATTCTCATCTATACGATATTCATGTGCTCTAACTACTTACTTTGGGACATCATACCATATTGCAAAATGTGTTAGATGGTTTCCCACCAGTATAATAAGCCCATGAGATAATACTTTNAAANNNANNNANNNTTNNTTTNGNNTNNANNTTTNNAAANTT